>JAJEJO010022959.1:0-22481 GCA_020662805.1 Glaucomys volans | reverse complement strand
TCTTCAATTTCATTGCTTGAAATTGATCTGTTTAAATTGTGTATGTCCTCCTGGTTCAGTTTGGGAGGATCATATGTCTCTAGGAATTTGTCGATGTCTTCAAGATTTTCTATTTTATTGGAGTATAGGTTTTCAAAGTTGCTTCTAATTATGTTTTGAATTTCGATGGTGTCTGTTGTGATATTTCCTTTTTCATCACAAATTTTAGTAACTTGAGTTTTCTCTCTCCTTCTCTTTGTTAGTGTGGCTAAGGATTTATCTATTTTGTTTACTTTTTCAAAGAACCAACTTTTTGTTTTGTCAATTTTTTTAATTGTTTCTTTTGTTTCAATTTCATTGATTTCAGCTCTGATTTTGATTATTTCCTGTCTTCTACTACTTTTGGTGATGAACTATTCCTCTTTTTCTAGGGCTTTGAGATGTAAGGTTAGGTCGTTGAGTTGTTGACTTTTTATTCTTTTCTTGAATGCACTCAATGCAATGAATTTTCCTCTTAGTACTGCTTTCATAGTGTCCCAGAGATTTTGATATGTTGTATCATCATTCTCATTTACCTCTAAGAATGTTTTTATCTCCTCCCTGATGTTTTCTGTTATCCATGCTTCATTCAATAGCATATTATTTAGTCTCCAGGTGTTGGAGTAGTTTCTGTTTTTTCTTTGGTCGTTGATTCTAATTTCATTCCATTATGATCTGATAGAATGCAAGGTAGTATCTCTACTTTTTTGCATTTACTAAGGGCTGCTTTGTGGCATAATATATAGTCTATTTTAGAGAAGGAGCCATGTGCTGCTGAGAAGAAAGTGTATTCACTCATTGATGGATGGAATATTCTATATATGTCTGTTAAGTCTAAGTTATTGATTGTGTTATTGAGCTCTATGGTTTCTTTGTTTAGTTTTTGTTTGGTAGATCAGTCCAGTGGTGACAGTGGTGTGTTAAAGTCACCCAGAATTATTGTGTTGTGGTCTATTTGATTCCTGTAATTGAGAAGGATTTGTTTGATGTACATGGATGGGCCATTGTTTGGGGCATAAATATTTATGATCGTTATGTCTTCTTGATTTACGGTTCCCTTAAGCAGTATGTAATGTCCTTCTTTATCCCTCCTGACTAACTTCGGCTTGAAGTCCACTTTATCTGATATAAGGATGGAAACCCCTGCTTTTTTATTAAGGCCGTGTGCATGATAGGTTTTTTCCCATCCTTTCACCTTTAGTCTGTGGATGTCCTTTTCTATGAGATGAGTCTCTTGAAGGCAACACATTGTTGGGTCTTTCTTTTTGATCCAGTTTGCCAGTATTTGTCTTTTGACTGATGAATTTAGGCCATTAACATTCAGGGTTATTATTGAGATATGATTTGTATTCCCAGTCATTTTGGCTTAGATTTGGTTTTTAATGTGACTAGGTTTCTCCTTTAATCGGCTTTTCTTTTAGGATAGTTTCCCCCTTTGATGACTTACATTGTTGTTGTTTGTTTCTTCCTCATGGAATATCTTGCTGAGAATGTTCTGTAGTGCAGGCTTTCTATTTGTGAATTCCTTTAACTTTTGTTTGTCATGGAAGGATTTTATTTTGTCTTCAAATCTGAAGGTTAGCTTTGCTGGATATAGGATTCTAGGTTGGCAGCCATGTTCTTTTCAGAGCTTGAAATATATTGTTCCAGGTCCTTTTAGCTTTTAGGGTCTGGGCTGAGAAATCTGCTGATATCCATATTGGTTTCCCCCTATATGTAATCTGTTTCTTTTCTCTCACAGCCTTTAAAATCCTATCTTTATTTTGTACATCAGGCATTTTCATTATAATGTGTCTTGGTGTGGATCTGCTGTAATTTTGTGCATTTGGTGTTCTGTAAACCTCCGGTAGTTGAGTTTCCATTTCATTCTTCAGGTTTGGGAAATTTTCTGATATTATTACATTGAATAGGTTGTTCATTCCTTTGGTTTGTATCTCTGTGCTTTCCTCAATCCCAATAATTCTTAAATTTGGTCTTTTCATGATATCCCATAGTTCTTGGAGGTTCTATTCATGATCTCTTACCATCTTCTCTGTTTGGGCAACTTTATTTTCAAGATTCAATATTTTGTCTTCATTGTCTGAGGTTCTGTCTTCTAAGTGATCTAGTCTGTTGGTGATGCTTTCCATTGAGTGTTTAATTTGGTTTATTGTTTCCTTCATTTCAAGGATTTCTGTTTGGTTCTTTTTCAGAATCTCTATCTCTTTGTTGAGTTGATCTTTTGTTTCCTGTAGTTGCTCTTTCAGCTGCCTATTTGAATGGTCAATCATTGACTGCACTTGCTCTCTTAACTCATCATTTGCTTCTCTGAACATTTTAATCATGTATATTCTGAACTTCTTTTCTGGCATTTCTTCTACCATGCTGTCATTGGATTCTATTAGTGTAGAATCTTGGTTTGTTTGGAACACTTTCCTCCCTTGTTTTTTCATGTTGTTCATGTATCTTCCCCTCTAGCAATGCAGATCTAGGGTATTGTAGTTTCTGCCCTATAGGCTTAGTGACCCTATAGTTTTCTGAAACTTCTTCTTTAAGGGGGGGAATCAATATTAGCAACACCCAGTATAGACAATATGCAGCTGTAAACCAAATAGCCCCTATGATGACTATTGTTACAGTAGTCTTTTTGTTACAATATTGTTACAATATTGTCATAATAAACAGAGGATGAGTTCTATTATTATCTATACTATAACAAACAGATTTGCAGTGAGGACTCCAGTTTCTAATGGAGGACAAAGAGGATGGGGAAGGGTGTAGGCTGTAACTGTTAACAGTGTAAGAAAAGAGTATGAAGAAATTCTAGATCATAGGAAGAGTGAGAAAAAGCCCTTGAGGAAATAGGTAAACAAAAGGAAAGTAGAGAGCAAGAAAAGTATAGAAATAAAAGCTTAAAAGCTATCACAAAGGAGAAAAAAAATATACCCTATAACCATCATATCCTATTCAAACCTCACAGTCTTTAGTAGCCTGAGGCATGAGAGCTACCTGACAATGAGCTTCCAGTCTCCAGTGGGCGTCTCAGGATGGGATTTGCCCCACCTAATGACGGTTTTCGAGGATAATCCAAAATGGCTGCACTGGTTTCTAAAAGTGTTGGCAAATGGTGAGCTGCAGCGCAGAGCGTGGGCACCGAGACTGTGTGGGGTGCAGATGGTCAGGCTGGGCCCCTGGAGGTGGTGTGCTGTCAGTCAAGCTGGGATTCCTGGAGGCAGGATGCTGTCAGTTGGGCTGGCAGTCCTGCAGCTCCTGGCTTTTTTTTTTCTTCCAAAATGGTGGCAACCACGTGTAACCAGACCTGCGGGTACTGTGATGGTGAATTTCCAGGCAACAGCAGGCAGCTGGTGATCCACTGACGGTCTGCAGGCTCCGCAGGCTACTGGTGGACGATCAGCAGATGAACCTTGGTTGGTGGGCGATGAGTAGGTGAAAGGCAGGTGATGGGCAGGCCAGAGGCAGGCAGACAGGCAAGTGATGGATGATAGGCAGTGGTCAGTGAGCCAAATTTTTATTTCTAACACTAGTTTTTATTGTACTAAGGAGAAAGTTTGCTTTTTTGGAGTTTTTTGACTTTTTTGGTCTGGTATAGAATAACATTTTTTATGAATGAATTTTTGGAAAGAAGATGATATCACATGAAGGGCATGAAGTTTATGGACATCTATCAAATTAGCATTATTAAGCATATTTAAATCTCTTGGATTTTTGACTCCATGACTTACCAAAGACTGTTAATATGATATGCTAAGTTTTTAGGACTGTTTCTTTCCACCTTTTTCTTGTATTTTAACAACTTTTGCTCTCTCTGTGTTTCTGGGCTATTATTTTACAATACATTCCACATTCAATGTGGATGCACCTTTTAAAAAACAATACCCTTTACTCTTGGTCTCATTCTTACCAATATTTACATTTTTCTTGTTTTGCCTTTTTGATTTAAATACCTATTTAAATATCTATCTCTTTTATTCTGTCTCCTTTTTCTCTATCTTCGTATTTGTGTGTGCTCTGCATTATTTTGCTTTAGGTGAATAGAGCACATGGGAATATTTAGTTGTAGGTGAAAGTCTGTTATTAAATCAGGAACTCGACATTTATAGGCATGGGCATTGTTACGTCTTATTTCTCTTATCTTGCTTAATGATTTCTACTGCATTGTTTGTTTTGACGCTTCTTTGTTTTACAAGTATATATTTCCATTATCCCACCATAATTACATTTCTCTAGATATCCATGCCAAAAATGAAATTTGGAATCTCTTCTGTATCTTTCCACCAATCCCTTATAAAAAAGGAAATTCATCAACTTGGGTAGGCCTCTCTGTTTGTTTTTAAACAATTGTGCTCATTTAATCTGTTGCAAGGAAATACCAGCAAAAAGCACAAATATCAATTGCTCATTATTCTACTACCTGGATTTTCTAGCTAGCCCTGGTGCCAGCAATACTATGAATTCCTTATGCCTAAAACATCATTTAAGTACTTAAGGACAAATCAGAAATTAGTACATTTAACTATTTAATTACTGAGGGGATCTTGTCACAGTTTCTATTTCCCATTTTCCTTTAGATTTAAAATAGTAAGTCGGGTCCCCATGGATAACTCTAGATGGGTCCCTAGGGATGGGGAAGATGGACTCCCTAGGACCGCAGCCCACCAGCCCTGTCTTAAGCCTCCCCACCAGTCAGACAAGTCTTTGTCCTCTGACTGGGCCCCTGTCCATGGCTTTGTTCTGCCTACTCTCCTAGATCCACAATGACCTCTTACATCCATATGTTTTCAAAGTTCAGCTCCAATCTCACAACTTTTCCTGACAACTCGTTTCTTTGAGCGGATAAAGAATTGGGTGGTTGTCGGTTCTCCTTAGTTGCCTTATAACTATTGATATAATGTCAAATGTCTCAGTTTGGTGATGACATTCCTCCAGCAGAAATCACTGGATTAAGGTTGGAAAGATTCTCAAAACTCCCCTTAGTCTGAGGATCTGGAACCTGCAATACAGGATCGGACCTGATTCTAACTCAATGCCATTCAGAAACCACTTCACTTCTTTGGACCTGCAGAATGACGATGAGCTCTAATGCTCCTTCTAGAGTCAACATTTGCTCACCTAATGACAAGATGAATTGTCATTTCACCAAGAAGGAACTGGCTCACAGCCAGAGGGAGGAAGTGACTTGCTCAAGTTCACAGGGTCAATTAACGACCAAAATGTACCTTGATGTTCTATCTCCTGATCCCCAGCCTGCTGGGAATTCCTTCAGAAGGCTCTGTGACTCTTTCTGTGACTTTGCTAAGGACAGATGTGCCATGAAAATACATGGATTGCCTTACTAAGGAACTAAATGCTCCAGAAAGATGCAGTTCACTCCAAACTTCTTTGTGTGTGTGTGTGTGTGTGTATTTCTTCTTGTTTTTGGTGAAATATGTTTTTTTGATTGGTGCATTGTAAGTGTGTAGAATGGTGGGAACTTTGTTCCACATCCACACATGCACACATTACAATCCAATTTGGTCAGACTCCAAATTTTGAATACGGCTTATCACTTATTTAAAGCAAAACTCCACAGTCACCTCTGCATGTCAGCTCCAGCTCCTCACCACACCATAGGCCAACTCTCTTCCACCTCCATTAGAAAAGCATGGTTCTTAACTGGACAACCTTCAGCCAAGCTCTGCTGGCCCCTGTATGTTCTTGATTCTCCATTTGCTCCTATCTTACCAGTCCCTGTGTGTCATTTTGCTTACTACACAACAACACAGCTCTATGGATTCAGATGATGACAACTACGAATGCAAAACGCTCCTTGTATCTGAAAAGTACGAAAAAAAAAAAAAAAAGCAACATATGTGGTAGGAATGATTTGGGGATAAACACCGTAGAAGGAAGGGAAGGAAAGGGGAAGATGCAAGAGTGAGCAGAGGGGAGTCACCTGAGTTAGGGGCCCAACAACAGCTCAGCAAGCCCAAGGTCATGTGGCCTTTCCAAATTGCCCCACTTTGATGCAAAGTGCTGGACCTTTATGCTCTGCAGTGACCACTCCTTGGGTGCAATCTGTCCCTGGAAGGAGGGGAGGCAGTCCCCAAATTTGGGGCTCTGTCTCACCCACACTCCAGCAGCTTGGTGGGTAAATTCCTCAGTCCTGGAGGGGAATCTGGGCACCTCACAGGGTCCACTCCACACACATCTTGGCATTTATGAAGCCCTCAGAGTCCATTGGAAGTGGTGGGCATGAGTCAGGGAAATGATATCTTGTTAACTGATGTTGGAACCATTGATTATAACTATGGGGAAAGCACATGGATCAGACAGTCATCTCATTGCACCCTAGGTTAATTTCAGATAGATTAAGGTTTGAAAGAAAAAGGAAACAATATACGTAATACTTATCAGCTTCAAGAAGAGGGAATTACAAGTAAACTTAGATGATGCCAATAATATGATTAATAGATTTGATTAAACAAAAAAATTTTACATTAAAAATTCACACAAAATTGAAAGGCAAACAACAAAACTGAGATCATGTTTGCAATAAACACAATGAAAATATTAATGTCTATTAATTTATATTTGATTGGTTCTTTATGTTAGCCTATGCTTCCCTCCCCTTTTCCTTCATTTTACTCTACCTTCTGCATTTGAGAGAAAACATTTGACCTTTGAGTTTCTGAGTTTGACTTTTTCCACTTAGCATGATATTCTCCATTACCATCCATTTACTGGCAAATAGCATAATTTAATTCTTTTTAAAAAAGTGATTCTGCAGGTAAAAAATAGAAACCCAACACTTACAACCAAACTACAATAAGCTCCCCCTTCACACCCACTAGAACGGCTATTATAAAACAAAGGAAAAATACCAGGAAACAAAAAGTGTTTTCGAGTTTGGGGAGAAATTGGATCACTCATGCATAGTGAGTGGGAATTTAAAATGGTTCATCTACTGTGGAAAACACCATGGCAAATCCTCAAGAAATTAAGCAGGTAACTACCAGATGATCCAGCAATTCCACTCTTGCCAATGTAACCAAAAACATTAAAAGCAAGGACTTGAACAGGTATTTGTGCATCAACACTCACAGCAGCATTATTGATTGTAGCCAAAAGGTAGAAGCAACTGAAATGTTATTGGCAGATGAATGGATAAACAAAGTGTGCCCTAGAATGGAATATTATTCATTCTACTCATATATACAGAATGGACTATTATTTATCCTTATAAAGAAATTCTAACATATGCTCCAATATGGATGAACCTTGAAAATATTATTATGCTAAGTGGATTGAAAAGTGACACCTTTCTTTCCCCCTTTGGTCTCAAATGGGTCCTCTGCAAGCCTTGTGAGTCTTGCAAGCTCTGCAGGCTCTGTAAGCCTTGGAGAGACAGAGATCTGACAGAAGCTGAGAAGGGAAGGGACTGTTCTGAGTTTGAGAGGCAAAACCTCATATACAGGGCATTTTAACCTTTTTTGTTTTTTAATCAGTCTCTCAAGGTGTGGTCCCATAGTAGGTTTGATGCAGAAAACTGTGAGATATCTCTTTTGTCTACCTGTGACTAGGTCATTGCCCAGGCCTGGCAGCAGAAGAAAATGAGGCACTTTTTGAGCATCTAGCTCCCAGAACCTCTAGTGGCCAGCAGTTTGCACTCCTCCTTTTTAAGGATGAGGCTCCCCTCTGAACAACATGAAAATCCCAAGAAATTCAGTGTGAAGGCCAGTGGTGAGCCTGGCACAGTGTGAGAACGAGGCTCCCATCTGAGTAAGAGAAAGCAGCAGTCAGGCGCCCCGGCCAGAGAAGATTCTGGCTGGATATCTAATGGTCCTTAGATGCTTAACACCCCTTTTCCTGGAGGAGTTTAAGGAAGGGGTGAATTGAAAATGCTTCTTTTGCAGCTAGAGAAACAATGGGGAGAAGCCCTACAGGTTTGTTAGGGCCTAATACATGGGCAAATGGAACTCAGGCACTTCTTTGGGAACCACTCCTGTAAAATGTCCCTCTCTCCAGGGCTACAGCCTGATCAGCAAGGGGAGGGGAAACCTCAGGGGGAATGAGTGCCAGGAAGTGCAGCAGGGCTCATCCAGAAGTAGTGTGTCACTGGGGCTTTTGCAGAGCACCTGTTAATTGGCCAGTTACCATAGGTTGTGCCTAAGGGCAGTCAGGAAAGCTCTGGGGAGGTGGGGGGCATGGGAGGAGGGACCTTTGAGGTTCACCGAGAATGGCCCCATCCAGAATCTCCCAGTTCTTCCACTCTTTGTCCATCCCCATGCATCCAAAGACAGATCTGCATTAGAGACCTGTGTACTCCATGCTCCAAACCTGGATAGGACAGTGAGAGAGGGCTTTGGCAAAAGTCAAATTGCCTGACCTGCAGGACAGGTGATTAGGAGCCACCTAGGCTGTGACTCCTGTCACCTGAGTCTTGGAGAAGGACAGCCTGTACTGACTGCATTGAATTAGCAAACAGGTGCCCATTACTGTCCTCCAGAAAGAAAGAAAGGTGCACCTCAGAAAGATGTGGGGTCTGGAGGACCCAACCCTGGTGATGATACTTGCAGAGCCCCCATCTAAAACCTGTTCTGAAAATTGGGATCTGATTCCATTCCCCCTGGTGTTGAAGATTAAACACTCAAGAAATGCCAAAGCAGGAGCAAAACATTTTATTTAAAGGTTAAAACAGAAGACGAGAGAGAGAGAGAGAGAGAGAGAGAGAGAGAGAGAGAGAGAGCGAGCGCATTCTGGAGAAGAGGGAGCACAGAGCTGGTGCTTAAGGGAGTGGGGTATCCTGCACCTCTGATCCATTTCAGGGTTCCTTTCTTCCCTGGTCCCCCACTTCCCATCTCGCCTATGGGGCCAAAAGGAGGGAAGGGAAGCTGCTCAGGCACCTCTCCCTATTTTCCATATCTGCCAGAAAGGCAGGAATGGAGCCACCCAGGGGTACTCATAACACCTCCTTGCTGGGAGGAACAATTCCCTGGAGGCAGGTAACCTGGGCAACAGGTTGGAGGAGGGAGAAGTATTTGGAGGTATTAGCATTTTATTTCCTTTTGAATCAGCTGCCATCTTCCTGACCCAATCATTTATTATCTGCACTGACTGTCCTTTTGCCCCAGTCTCAATGCCACCCACCCTGGTCTATTTTTAATTGATTTAATTTCCTTGGCCAGGCATGGTGGTGCCTGCCTGCAACCCTAGCAGCTGGGGAGGCTGAGGCAGGAGGATCCCAAGTTCAAAGCCTCTCAACAACTTAGTGAGACCCTGTCTCAAAATAAAAAGGGAAGGGGATGTAGCTTAGTACCCCCGGGTTTAATCCTCAGTCCAAGACGAGAGGGGCACTACATATGGGCTTGGACATCGGTGCGGTTCCTGCACCTCAGCACAGACTTCTCAGTCAGTGGCAGCAGGTCTAGAGTGAAACTGATGTCACCTGGATCACAGGCCCTGTCATCACTGTGAGAGAAACTACAGGTATTTGGCCATTTTCAGCTCCAGTTGGGATAGGACAATGGTTTCTCCCCCTCATCAAGACTTAAGGTGGAAGAATCTGCCAAACACAGAGGGTTTCAGGTGCTCTCTGGCCAGTACAATGACACATGTCAGTGTAAGAGAAACCCAGTTACTTTCTCAAAATATGCAGCTCAGGGGGAGGCAGTTGAGGGATAGGACAGGGACTCAATGATGTTACAAGTCATGTCTGGGTACATAAATATTGCCTAAATGGTCTCAGGTGGCACCCCAACCAGCAGGTCTAGCTTCAAGATAGAAGGGGGCACAGCTTTGCCAGATGCATATTCTTTAATTGAAAGTGCAAAAACTTTTCCAGAAAACCTTGATACACATCTGCACACATCTCTTTAACCAGAATTGTGTCATAACACCCACCCTTGAAATGAGGCAAACTGGGAAGTTATTTAGTTGGGTAGATTGCTACCTCCTTTCCCTAACTGGAACTCTCTTACAGCAAAAATGAAGAAGTGGAGATAAGCTAAACAATGAGCACTGTGTGCTTCAATTAGCACTTGGCCTGATAGGTAATGAGAATCAGCCAACTTGTCTCAATGCCACCTCCCCAGAGACCATGTGATATGGTCGCTGTATTAGACTGCCTTCTGTTGCTCTAACAAGATACCCAAGAAATGGGGAATTTATAAGGAGATGCAGTTGACTTAGCTCAGAGTCCAAGATTTGGCAGCCACTGGGACTGGCCTTTGGTGAGGGTCACAACAGGTGAATGGCATCATGGTGGGAAGACATGAAAGGCAAGGAGATTGCATGGCCAGATCCCTGGGGAGGGACCAGTCTTGCTCTTTTGACAACAACCCTCTCTCACAGGAACTAATGGGACCAAGACAAGTCCATTACTCCCTTCTGAGGGCATCATCCCCAGTGACTGAATTTACCTTCTACTAGGCCCCACCTCTTACAGATTCTACCACCTCAACACTGCCACACTGAGGACTGCGCCCCCAGTCCATGAACCTTTGGAAGTCAAATGGCATCCACATAATCAAAAGCTCCATCAAAGCCAACGTAATAGGAACAGGAGGTCCCAGTTTACATTATGCCTGTATGTGGGGGTGGGGGGAGGTTGCTCTCACAAGTCAGTGGAGGCAGCCAGAGCACCATTCCAGAACCTCTGTGACGTCACTGCTGTTGTCATGGCACTCTGGGTGGCAACCCAGAAGAGGAAACTGGTGGCTCTCATTTCACTGAGAACTGTGGACGGAGCAGGATACTCTCCATGGATGTGAAGCTGCCAACCCAAACTTCTGTTGGGAGTTCATGGTTGATATCAAGTCTTTGGCTGCCTTCATTGTAGCCATGATGGTCATGTTGAGTGGCCTGTTTTTTGTCTTTCCATGAGTCTCCCATACCAGAAGTCAGGTTTCTTACAAAGAGACAGAAGGGAAAATAGACCATGGTATCGCAGAGGCAGGAAAGTGGAGAGAGGGTCAGGAGGGGGAGGGAGGATATATAGTTAGAGGGAACCAGATCTGCAAGCACAGAGGTGTAGAAGGGAACTTTGGGTGCCTGGTAATGCTGGTGACATTGGGTGGAGTCTCTGTGGTGGATTCTTGTGGTCTGTCTCTAGCCTGGGTATTTAGATGTGCCCTACCTCAGGTGAGCCAGGCCTCCTGGGGAGCTGTGGGTTGCCCAGCCTAGAAGTAAGTCTGGCTCTAGTTTCAGATGCAGGTGGCTGGCTGAAAATGGGGAGTGGGCCTGTCCGGTGATTGCAGGCCTTCTGCTCCTGGTCACCTTGGCCAGCCTCATTAGCCTCAACTATAGCGATCCAGGCACCCTGCATCGAGGTAAGGCCTCAGACCCCTGGGAGAAGGAGGTGGCACCCCAGTGGCTGATATCTGTGGGGGTGATTTCTAAAGTGCCAACCCCACCTATGGCCTTGGGATCCCTTCTGTCCAAGCCATCATGAGTTAGGCCCTGGCACTTCATTTCCCAAGCCACTGAAGTGTGAACAAACAGAATCGTGGAGGTTTTCCAGTTGCTTTACAAGGGAGGACCAGGCAGGCTCTTCCATACCAGGCAGTTCCCCTGCCTCCTTCCCACTGCAGACATGACTTCCAGCACTGATCACTCTGCCAAAGAGTGGAAAGTAGGATGTTAAGGGAGGGATGAGGAAACGGCTATAACTCAAGGACAAAGTGTCTTGGGCAATGAAGTTGACCCTCTGGGAGTCCAGATGAAAAGGGCCCAGAATGTCAAACATGGAATTTAGATTGGATGAACTAAAAACCTGAGAACTGTGGTAGGATTTTTTTTTAAAGTCATTTATTGAGGAATAATTTACGAACAGTAAATTCACCCTTTTTGATCTATGGTCAGGGATTTTGACAAATGGATGCCTTCCACCATGATGAGGTTACCAGTTTCATTACCCCAGAAATTCCTTTCCTCATCTTCAGGTGTCAATTTCCCTCCCTACTGTCCTTGTGGTTTTTCTCTTTCCAGAATCACATGCAAAGGGAGTCCTTGCCTTTTTAGTCTGACTTTCTTCATTTAGGACAGTGCATTTGAGATTCAACCATGTGTTGCTCATATCATTAGTTATTTCCTTTCAAGGCTGTGTAGTAGTGTTGAAGGATTTTTACATCATATTTAGTTTTTCTGCGTTTTCTTTGTGTAGGAGTACCTGAGGATACAGAGCTCAGGCACTTTCTCTTCCCTTAATTGGTCTGATCAGGAGCCTAGCAGGAGCATGATCAGGAGCTTCCTATGGGGGTGTTAACAGCTATTGTCAATTTGTAATTAGTGAATGTCTGTTATATATGTTTGTTTGTTCCGCATTAAATGGAGACTGGTCTTCAGAGCTCCCGGCGTGGTGTTAGCGCCTTTGCACTCATCCTCCTTACCCCCCCACAGGCCGCTCCTGTTCCACTTTACAACATCTTTGCTTTGTTTTGTTTGTACCAGGGGTTGAACCCAGGGGCTTTACCACTGAAGCTACATCCCCAATCCTTGTTATATTTTGTTTTCAGATAGGGTCTCACTAAGTTGCTGAGGGCCTTGCTAAGTTGGTTAGGCTGACCTTGAACTTGCAATCCTTCTGCCTCAGGTTCCCAGGTCACTGAATTACAGGCATGCTCCACTGCCCCTGGCAGGACACTAGTTTAAGTGCTGTGAACACCTTGAGACGGGCAGAACCTCATGGCACAATGGTTCCTGTTGCTTTTTGCACATGGTGGGATATTCCAGAGCTGTCCTGATATGGAACCTAGTTCCTTCCAGTGGAGAATAGTTGAAGATCAAAGTCTTCATGTGTCGGTCATGGGAGAGTTGGGGATGGACAGGGGAACTGCTGGGCCACTTCCCATTGTGACAGAATACGCTATCCAAAAGCTATCCAAAAACTCTTGAAGCTGGGGTAAGACTCCACCTGGTCTGTGGGGAGTAGGGGGAGAGGCTGAGAA
Organism: Glaucomys volans; assembly: GCA_020662805.1. Classification (NCBI taxonomy): domain Eukaryota; kingdom Metazoa; phylum Chordata; class Mammalia; order Rodentia; family Sciuridae; genus Glaucomys; species Glaucomys volans. Next base: position 9,540 of record JAJEJO010022959.1, on the reverse strand, counting down.
ATGGAGCAGGGAGGAGAAAGTGGAGTAAGGAGAGGAGAAGCCAGTCAATGTCAAGGGGAGGACTTGACCTTTGAGCTTGACCTTTACTGCTTTGTGCACTGAAGGCCTTCAGCCCAGATATTCCTGGACCAAGTAATTTTGGACTAGGAAAATGTGAAAAGCAAAATTCAATGAAGGCACATTTTTAGGAACAAAATGAGAGGTGGAAAACTGAAGTGGAGGTAGGGGGGGGACACTGTCTTTGGAGCAGTTGAGAAGCCCAAGGAAGATCTGAAAAGGTATCTGGAAGGATGTGGTGGGAGGACAAGTGTGGCCAATGGAGACAAAGCCAGGATGCTGCAAGGGGAGGTACAGGTGAAGAGGGGGGGCTGAGAGGACAGGAGAGGGGGAGCAGGGTCAGCAGTGTCAGGGAGAGCTGCTCACAAGTGGGTTGAGAGAGGTCACTCTTCCTTAGAACCTGGGAAGTCAGGAGGCCCTGGGTCACTCCTGGGCTTCCCTGGCCTTGGAGTCTTGCTCCAGGCCTGGGTTGAGCCCTGGCTTTAGCTGACCAACTTAGGGAGGGTCACTGGGAGATGACTTTGCCCAGTCCTGCTGGTTCTAAGCTACTATTCCCATCCCCATCTCCTTCCAGGGCCAATTCCTACAGGGGGACAACCCCTTTAACCAGAGCAGTGTTAACAACTGGTATTTCACCCTCTGGGCACCACAGGGACCAGAGGTTCAAGTGGTAGACCCTGGGGCTGGTGGGGGCTGGTGAGGCTGTGTCTTCCTCCCTGGTCCCTATCCAGCTCCCAGGCCCTGACACTCAGTACTCCTTTCCTTTGGGGTTTCCTCCAGGGAATTGTGGGAACTTCCCTCTTCCTTGCCTTTCTAAGTTCTAGCCCCAAGGGATGGGGTAGAGGGAAGTGCAGGCTGAATGAGGCTCCTGGATGAGAGCCCTGGGCTCTGTGCTTTCCATGCTCAGGGGTGAGGGTGGTCAGGGAGTCCAGGCCCAGGTGGGTCGTGACCCCTTGCATTTGGCCTGTGGCTCGCCAGATACATGTCAGATGCTGTGTCCTTCCAAGGGAGAACGGTACTGAGTGGGAGCCTATGGAGGCCCTGTCCACATAGAGGTACACCCCAGCATGTCCACATAGAGGTACACCCCAGCACATGTTCCCACAGACCTGTCTGGGCCTAACTCCAACTATGGCCCTGGGTGCATGTGCGCAGGCCCCGCAGGGAGTGGCGAGGCTGCAGCCATCTAGGAGGTGATGAGTAGTGGGTGTGCATTGGGAGAGGGGTGTCTGTGGGTTGCACATGTGTTGGGGGAGCTCCTGAGGTGGGGCTGGCCCTGAAGTTGAATCACTTGGAGCTAAAGGAGTGGGATGATGAACCTGGAGGGTGCAGGGTCCAGGTCACAGGGCTCAGGCACACCCAGGTGTCCCTGGATAGACACAGAAAAGACTACATGGCTAACATGCTGGGTGGCCTTGGGCCAGTTCCTGAGCTTTCTGGGCCTCAGTTTCCTCAGCTATTAATGAAGACCGAGACTAGTCCAGTCATTTATAATGTTTTAAAAGAGATTCTTTTTTATTGGAAATCTTTACCTGAAGTCCCATGTGAAACACATGGAGTGGAGCATTAGGAGTGCAGGGGGGTGGGAAAGCCACAGTGCCCCCCAAGGGCACTTGCAGTGATTGTGGTGCCAGCCCTCTCCTCTGTCCTGCCTCCAGGGACCCAGGGACTTGACTGTGAGCTGTGGGGTGGAATTTAGGGAGAGCCCCCATGTACTGACTCTGAGTGTATCCTTCCATCAGGCCAGTGCTGCAGTGGAAGGCCCCCTGCATGTCATGCCAGGAAGTGAGCCCCTCTTGGAGGTCTCTCAGCCTGAGCCCCCACCTCTCCCCTGACACCCATAACTGTCCATCCCAATAAATGTCTGTCTGGTTGCTTCCTGTGGCTGCTCTGACTGTCTGTTCTAGGTTCAAAGAAGTGTGTTTCCTGGGGGTGTGTGGGAGGCTCTGAGGGTCTGGGACAAGTGCCTCCTGGAAGGGAGGAGCACTGCCCTCTGTAGGCCCAAAGTAGAGAACCAACACTGTCTGGCTCAAAACCTCAGGCAAGACACTTAGTCAGCACTTCTGTCATCCTTAAAATGTGGCACTAGGAATAATCACAGCAACTGAGCTGGCTGGCTTCAGGGCAGGGATTGAAGGGTTATGGAAAATAATATTCTTATAAAATAACTCCCCAAGAAAATGGAGGGACAGTGTGGCTCTAGAAGTGGGAAAGGAAACTGATCAACCATTAAACCTCTCCCAGTGTATTCCTGATAACAATGGGCCCTGGGGGAAAGGGGCAGATGCTGAATGCTGGGCCCTAAACCATGGCCTTCCCCCATGGCTAATCAGTCCTAAACGGAAGCACAGCTAACACCAATGGGCAAGATTTGAGTGCTCAGCCCTGGGATCTGGACTCTTATCTCCCCGGACAACAATGAGTTTCAACCTTTTACAACTGCCTTCCTAAATTAAGGTTTTAACCTGGTCAACTAGCCCCTGCTGTCAAGGCTGTTCCCAATGATGACATCATTGTACCCTATAAAACCAAAATCTCCTCTGTAACAGGGCCATTTTCCCTTCTGGAAAGTGGCCTGAATGACACCCAAATCTGCGAAGGAATAAAGGCTTCTCTGAATCACTCGAGGTCTGCCTCCCGTTTTCCTTTTTGCGCTTACAGGGATGAGAGGAGAGAAAACCCACCAGCCAGGACAATACCAAGTGCACCTCAAACTATTCCACAAAATAGAAAGGGAACTTAGTTATTATTTGTTCTAGTTGTGTGTGTGTACATGTATGTATTCTTTAGGATTGTGTGTGTGTGCATGTGTGTATATGTGTGTGTGTGTGTGTGAGATTGTGTGTGGTACTGGGTATCAGATCTTACGTAGGGCCTTATGCATGGTAGACAAGCACTCTACCAATGAGCTCCATCCCCAGCAGACAGGGTCTCAATTGACCAGGATGGCCTTCAACCAGGACCACAAGGTCCTCCAGTCTCAGCCTCCCACAGATCCTCCCAAGGTGTTACAGGAGTTCACAGCCATAACTGGCTTAGGTTTTCCATATGCAAGTTCTAACCATCTGCAAATAGTTTTTCTTCTTTCTTTCTCAAGTGCATACTTCATTTTTTTCCTTGCCTAATTTCTGTGGCTGTAACTTTTAATAAATATGATGGTAAATTTTTCATGAATGCCCTTTATCAGTTTCCTTTTATCTTTTTGTGTGTGTGTCTTTTTTTTTAATTAAGTTGTAGATGGACACAATACCTTCATTTTATTTATTAATTTTTATGTGGTGCTGAGGATGGAACCCAGTGCCTCCCACATACTAGGCAAGTGTTCTACCCCTAAGCCCCAGCCACAGCCCTGTGCATGCCTTTTTTAATGATGGAAAGGTATTATTAGATTTTGTCAAATGTTTTTCTGCTTCAAATGATCATGTTGATATTTTCTTTCCCTATTAATGTGGTGTACTATATAACTGACATTATTCCAAGTTTTACTGCTTAATAATTAATAGCATGACTGACCAGGTTCAGGACACGAAGAAACAGGGTGGGAGGATCACTCTATAAAGTAACTACATAGTATGTGATAAGAATGTGCTTTATAATATAAAACCATCTACACGTAGTACCAATCTGCACGTAGTAGTTAGCCGCAAGAAACCATTCTTGGTGTAGGAAAATGGTGTTCCAGATTTCAGTGTAAACTATTTGCAACCTTCTACTCTTTCACCCCAGCCTGAGTCATGAGATCTGCAGTGTTTTCTCCATCACTGATGCGATCACCAATATTGTCAATTCCTGCAATGATCTGATTGATGTGACATGGTATGAAATGTATGTTGCATTCATTGTTGGAGCATTTGCCCACCAAGGGGAAGCATGTATTTTCAGCATTCTCCCTTGGAATGCAGGCACCTCCAAAGCACCACCTTTGTGTTGTTCACTGATATATTTCAACATCTAGAACAGTGCTTGGAAATAACAGGCACTTAAAACATTTAAGCAATATAGGGCTGGAGGTGTAGCTCAGTGGTAGAGCACTAGACTAGCATGTGAGAGCCCCTCAGTTCAAGCCCCAACATTCATGTGCATGCATACACACACACACACACACACACACACACACACACACACACACAAATTGATAAATTGAGTGGATGAAGACAGGGTTTGCTGGTGTTGAATTTTCACTGAAAAAAAAAGGGGAAAGTCTCATATTAGTCAAAAGTCCTTTCAATAGAAAGCACAAAAACTGCTAGATCGTGTTCTTCCTGGATCAAAGTTGTAACTATAAAGTGTGATGTAGCAAGAACTGAGCCTTTTGGACCTGGAAGGCCACTGTGTAGATGGCATCACCTGTAGCTGTGTGTTCCTGTTAGGGACTCCAGGGACTCAGGAGAGCACAGCAGCATCTCTTAACTTTTGTCCCTGGTGCAACCCCTACCACCACCCTGTGTCCTCTTGGTGAATTAAACAAGGCACTTAATCTAAACTGTGTGTGTGTGTGTGTGTGTGTGTGTGTGTGTATGCGCACAGGTGCAGGTGTATTTCAAGACCTTTCTGAAGATGGAAATAACAGTGCACTTTAACGCCATTCTATCTGAGTCGTCACCCCTCAGCTCCATTCAGCATCTTCTTGTCCTTTAAGCTGATTATTCACTGCTCGCTCTATGAGGAACCATCAGGAAAGTGGCACCTGTGTGTGGACAAGTTCTCTTCTGGCCAATGTGTGACCAGACAGAAAATGCCAGGCTGTGCTGGGGAACCTGAAGGTGTGGCCTTAAGGTGTGCCTGGGCCAGCAGGACAGGTACACACCTGAGCTCCAAGAGACCAGCTGGAGGGGGGAGGCCAACGGGAGGTGAGTTGGTGGTAAGGACAAAGCAAAAAAGCAATAAAAACTAAGAAAAGAAGGGAAGCCCTCAGCATTGTGACAAATTTCTTTAATTGTTTAGCATTTCTTTGGTAAATAATAATTTACCAGTAGTTTGGATAGTGAACCCCTCAAAAGAGCCATAAAAGCCAGGCTCTTACAGAAAAAGCTGAAAGTAGGCCAAAACCATGAAAGTAAATTCCTCAACTCTTTTTTCTAAACTTTAAGTAAAATTTTAATTTTATCACTTTGGTTGGACAGAATCCTCAACTATGAAGTAAAGGAAATGGCCTGATGGCTAAATGAGGGCAGAGTGTCAGTGAAACTCAGCATCCATGGTGCTGCGTGAAAGCGTGCACACAATATAACCCCAAGCTCTACAGTGCTGTTAGTTTCTCAAGATGAATTCTATTTTTGAGATAGTATAAATCAGGCATTATTAGATGTTGGTAGTGAGTCCAGTGGTCTGAAAGTTCTAGAGAAACAGAACTAGCAAAGACATTTGTCACTGGAGTATGGAATACATGGGTGGAAGTGAGGAGGTTCACCTCTCTCCTAAAATAATTTATAAAATGTTGTGTGTGGGTAGCCATGCACATTTTCTTGGAAAAGGCTATATGGCAGAGTTGGAAAATGTTTTCTATGAAAGTTCAGATAGTAAACATTTTGGACGTTGTGGACCAGATGGTCTCTTTTGCTCCATTCAAAACTTCAGAGAGCATTATGGCAGCCAGAAAAGAGTGGGTGATGTCTTTTAGGAAAACTTTTTCTCTGGAGCAACAGAAGGTAGGCTGGATTTGTCCGATGATGTCCATTTTGCTGACCTCTAGTACAAGAACAGTGTCATCTACACGAACTTTCTGCGATAATAAAAACATTCTGTATCTGCACTGTCCAACATGGGAGCCACTGGCCACATGTGATCAAGTGAGCTGTTGATCACTTGAAGTATTTATGGGGAGCTGGGTCTGTAATCATTACAACTAAAAATTTATAGCCACATGTGGCTAGTGGCTATTGTACCGGACAGTGTAGGTCCAGAACTTCCAGAGAAGTGGAGGCATGATCTCCTACAAAACACCCAAGACTCTAGAGAAGAGAACCTCACTCTCTGCGGAGAGATGCTGCTCCCTCCTAGAGTTCCCGAGAGCCTTTCCATGTTGGCATGTGCATCCCCTCATGTGGGGCCCAGATGTATTAGTGTCAGGGACTGAGCAATGGTCGGATGCTGTGGTGAATCTTGGCGCACCAGAGGGGATAGACTCTCTTGTTGTCTCCTCCTGAAATAGTTTGTAGAAGTGGCACTAATGGCTAAGGCAGGAGGATGGCAAGTTTGAAGCAACATAGTGAGGCCCTGTCTCAAAATTTAAAGAAAATGGCTGGAGTGGTAAACTGCCCCTAGGTTCAACCCCAAATATAAAAAAAAAAAAAAAAAAAAAATGTGGCTGGATATATGGTTTTATGGTTATAGAGAAATAAATATTCTGGAATCAAAGAGTTCTGGGTTTAAATCTGTGGACTGCACCCAAGCATATGACTTTTAGCAAGATACTTAGTCTTTATTTTCTTATCTATAAAATGGGCAAATGGGCTTGAAAAATGGCAGTGCCTAACACATGGTGAAATTAGAAAAAAAAAGTTGAAGAGGTGATTACAAATAAGTCTGTAATATCTGGAGATGTAGACCAGTTATCCCTTCTCCCTCCCCTTCACTGTCCCTGGAGCCCCAGTGTGGTGGCTCTCCACTGCAGAGGCCCTCCCCTGGGCAATCCGTGGCTTTGTTTTACTGGCACAGAAGAACACTACTTGGTGAATTACTTTTTCAGTTTGATTCAATTTGTTTCTTCATTTCCTCTGAGTCATGGACCAAAGCACCATCACTGTCCAGAGCTACAAGAGCTGGTTTGTGACAAAGATCCTCCAGTGTAACTGCTCAGCTGGCTGGATGGGGAAATGGCCATCGGAGCCTGCCATGACAGGCCTCCTCTGTCCACTCCACACCTCTTTTCTCCTCTGAGGTCAGGGCCACTGGCTGCTCCCCTTCCAAGCTGATGCACCAACCTTCAACCATCTGCTCTCTTCTGTGGCTTTTGATGTTTTCATTACATGTGTCCTCATCTAGCAAAATATATTTTCTTATTTATTCCTATTAGTCTTGTCCTGCTTGAATGTCAGCCCCATGAAGGCTCAGACTTGTCTGTTTCATTTGCTGCTCTGTCCCCAACTCCTAGGACAGTGTCTGGCACATAGAAGACAGGCAATTCATATCTGTTGGATTGAACTATCTGAAAAGTAAACATTTTCAGTTCTCATCATTTGGGGTGTCCACACCAAATGACACCCCCAGCCAAGGTGATGCCAGAGGTTACAGGCAATTACTATTGGAGAATGTTCTTCAGATTTCCACTCTGCTTATTTTCAAAATTTGGTTTGATGTTTACATTTCTGCTTCTAATTTGTGTTCTGTTTTCAATCTGTTATTCTATAAGTCATCTGGGTAATCTGTAAGTCTATTATGTACAAATTACAGAATCTCTTTTCTTATAAAAATCTTGTTATTGATGCCTGCCAAATTCTTTAAGATTTGGCAAAAATTTTCCTTCTCCTCCCTTTGCGATGATGTTTGTGGCTTCCTCAGTAAAGGTGGTTAAAAACTCAGTATTTTTGCTAACAGCCTGTCAAGTATTTTATATATAGAAATCCATGAAATAACAATCAAATAATATAATAATGGAAATGCATATATATTCCATGGGAAGATAAATCCCTTTTAATTTTCCTATTGTTAGATCAAATGGATAACAGGACTGTGAAGAATGTTCATTAGTCTAGGAACTTCTGCTTTTCACACACCCATGATAATTATCTGGAATTCGTGCTGGAACAGACCCTCTGCCCAGCTCCAAGGGTATGGGGACCTCCCTGCCCCAGCCACACTGCACCTTCAATGGCATTCCTCTGACCTTCTATTCAAGAAGCCTATTCCAGATCCCTTTTTCCTGCACAAGGAATTTTCCCACTCACCGTTTGGTCCCCCCGGCTCTGCCTTCTTTCCTGCAGTCTCCACCAATTCACTTGGACAGTTGTGAGGCTTTTTGGTTTGACATCTCCCCAAGACTCTGCTTTTTGGCTTTGGTCTCACACACTGCAAAATGAGGGCCAAATATGTCCATCCCAGATCTGATTCGGTCCTTGGGGACCTTGCCAAGTGGGCCCTGTCTGGACAGGAGGAAGCATCTGACATTTTGGCTCATTGTCAAAACATTCCAGAGGTACTGGTAAGGTACAGGGAGGGCTTGGGTGCATCTCTTGATCCATGAAGAAAAGATGTTCAAACATTAAAAAAGAATCTCTTCACCTCCATCTTATAATAGTAAGGTCCTAAGTATCAACCCTCTTTCATTGGGTACGAGCATGGTGATACCAATGGAGAGCTCGATACCTTTCTGCAGGAGAAATAAACCCAGTGGCCACAGCTCCCTAAGAGCTGGCGATGAAGATGCAGGCCCTGCAGTGTACACTTTATAACTGGTACCTGACTTTTTATAAGGAGATTTTTCAAATGTGTTTTCCTCCATTTCCATTAGAAATACATTCTTATAAGTACAGAGGATACCACAGAAACAAGAAGGAACAACTGAACACCCACAATCTCACCACCCAAAGGCAACCATTCAACCTTCTGATATACTTCTTCCAGGCTTTAATTTTTTTGGTAGGAATATGGGAAGCACAGTTCTTTTTAAGTCCTTTTCTCTGCCTCCCCATACCTGTTTCTTTTTATTTTCCCTGTTTTACAAGATCAGTGGGATATCAAGGGAACAGGGACTCCAAGTCAGTTGATTGTGTGTTCTGGGAAAGGCTTCAGGGTTTTATACTGTTCCTGGATCTTAGTAGCGGGAGGCTCTGCTCTGGGGACATGTGCCAGCTATAGCCGCAGAATATTTGTATCCTTTTTTCCTCTCTGCCTAGCTGGACGATACCGGTGGTCACTCAGTTGTATGCTATTTTTTTTTTTCATTTAATGTTAATGTGTAACATAAAAATGAAAGTGATTTTGAAAAAAAAAAATGCTTGTTTCCTAAAGACAGGAAGTGGTGCAATCCATCTCCCAGCTATGTCAAGGATTTTTATTTCTGAGAGGGCTTCCTCTCAATTTTTCCTATAGCTACTAGGGCTGTTGGACTTGGTGGAACCAACACCTTAGTGAAATCCTGCTGGGGTAGCTGTAAGCCTGGAGAGGGCAGGGTCCCTGGAGGTTGTCACTTGTATCCCCATCTTGACTGACTTATCATTATCTGTTTCTGGCAGCTACCACAGACCCGAGCCCTGGTGGGCCTTGGGACTTAGGTGACAGGTCAATAAGGGTGATAGTCTGGTCCATTATCCAGGTGGGGTCCTCAGAGATTTCTGTGCTTCAAAATCACATAACATGATGGAATGCTCACAAGAGTGGAAGGAGGAGGAGCCTTTTCCCAGGACCTAAAGCAGGACTCAAAGGCTCTGAGTGGCTTCTCTATTGTAGGTCACCCATCAATCACCGTGTGATCAAAGTTAACTCACTGAACTGGCTTCTACTTCTTCATCTACCCAAACAGGATGCTAGCCCAGGTCTTCCCTC
>JAJEJO010022955.1:0-11873 GCA_020662805.1 Glaucomys volans | reverse complement strand
AGGTGGTTGAGAGTAACCTGGATGATGAGGACCTTTAACTGTACCTAGCACGTAAGAGGTACACAGACCCTGGTAGTTGTGGCTAGTAGTTGTAATGGTACTAGTTGTAGTGCTAAGAACTAGTCTTTCTTTCATCTGCTCTGTTGCCAAAACTGAGTCATGTCACTCTGTATAAAATGTAATTTTATATGCCTTGGACAGCATATGCACTCAGTAAATATTTGTTGTATAAATAAATCAATATATATGAGAATGAGTGCTAGGTGCTGGAGGCTTTTTTCTATAAAATTGACTGGCCTATTTACAGTGTAGTGATCTTTCTGGTTAGATTTCACCCTTGGGAATTCTATTTTTATTTTACTTGAAGAGTAGTTATAAAAGCTAATTGACTATTTGCATTTGCAGGAAATTATTCCCACCTTCCATCAACCCCAAACCCCAAGTGGCAATCAATGTTTAGAGGTTTCCACCTAGACTTGTGGCTTAAAAGAAGTAAAACCCAAGATTAATGTGTCTGGCTTGTCAGATATGTACTTAGGCTTTTTTTAATGAGTCTTACTAAAGTAAGTCAGTAATTAATGCCATAAAATTCAGCCCAACAGAAACTCAATTGAAAAAATGAGAGCGACATAATAAAAAGTTGCATTGAAAGAATGGCTATCCATGGTTGCTATTTTATGAAAGTTAATTCAAGGCACTTTGTCACTCAAATGAATGCAAAGATATAGGTACTTGGTATTATATATAAACATAAAACTTTTCCCTTGTATCTTTAGAAATATGTCCAATGTGGATGCTTTAAATGCATTAGGTGTATAAGTACTAAAACGGTAATTTGAGGGCAGTATATTAAAGAGACTAAAAAAGTGTCGGAAAAAGTTTGAAGTCTACATGTACAGTATATTTGAATATTTAAGGGAGAAAAATATGTGAGATACTTTACTAAACCTCTTATCAAAAAGCTTGGTCATGACAAAAAAGAGTTAATAATGGCCAACAAGAAAACTTGTACTAATTTGCAATTTGTTATACTTAAAATGTCAAAAAAATTATCTCTTTTTTTTCCTCTACTGGACAGAAAAAACTGGTTAGAGAAGAAATACATTACTGTTAATTTAAAGTCATATAATTACATAGACATTCATTATAAAAAATCATTCATTATCTAAAAGTGCAATGTCAAATAGAAGAAAAATACGTAGGAAAAAGAAATTTAACTTATGAAAAAGGATTACTTTAAAACCAATGAAGATTAATTGGTAAGCAAACACAATATAAGCATGAAATGGTATGGTTCAAACACTAAAATTTTAAGGAATTGATTGCTATCTTATGCTTCAATAGCATTCTCCTAGCAGGCACTTGGAAAGGAGCAGCTTGTGTGTGTGCACATGTGCATGTGCACACACTACGGTATTTCTGTGTGAATTACTCAAATATTTTAAAACAAATGAGAATATTAAGGGAATTGAGAATAAGTAGTGATGCAAATATTTTCATATAAGAAACAAAATTGTCTATAATTGGATCAATGTTTATTTTACACAGTATTTCCCAGATATGGCTCACTAAAAAGTATTGGTTTCAGTATAATTTTTTTACTACCATATTAAATTTTTTAAAAGTAATATTGGCAAGATTTCCTCAAAAAAAGAGTGCAATGATAAGTCTATCAATACACTTAGTTTCCACACTTTGCCAGTGAAGTTGACATTACCGTAGAACGTCAGAGCATATTCATGTGTTTTAGATCACAAACTCCAAAAGCTTGTCTTTTGCTCCACGATCAAGATCAAATATGAAAGGCAATATTCAGGTCTTTCTTGGGTATGACATTTTTCCTCAGCTCCTAAAACTACCAGAAAGAGATGCATCTGTTTGCACTCCTTACCTGCACACAGCAGGCCACACAACAAGCCTGCAATCTTCAGTCAGACCTCATGGTCATTCCTTCAGCCACAGAACTCAAGGTGGCATTCTATCACTGTGGTCTTCCAAGTATGACAACCAGAACTAACTCTCCCTATTCTTGGAGAACTTATAGCATGTCCTACGTAGTCCACAGATTAATGACTTATGGTATCTTTTGTTTTCTTTTTATATATGAGAACAAGTTCTTATACATATAAAATTCTTTCTCAATCAGATTTTATGTTACAAAATGGAGAAATTTACTGTAGGGTCCTCTGTGTCATATATATATATATATATATATATATATATATATATATATACACACACACACACACACCACACACACACACACACACATATATACACATATATATAATTTGAAAACAACTACAATAACCTCTAAAATAACTCTGCTACAAAATTTCCAATGTCATTAAATATAGTAACTTGTCTCCCTGCTAAAAACCCTTTGATTTGATTTGTTGAAGGAATGTTCCTGATTGTTGGCATGGGGCTAAAAAAAAGCTGGAACTCAGGATAAGAGATAGAAAAGTGTGGTGAGTGGAAATGGAATGCTGATTTTGCTCAAGGGTCTTGGATGAATGTTTAGTCACTCATCATATATTTATTGAATGTTCCACCCAGGCACTATGGAAGATTTAAAGGTGACACATGAGTACCTGCTTATAAGGAGTCTTAAGGTCTTCTCTTTGGTGAAACAGCAAGAAATCAATATTCATAGCCCAGTGGGGTAAGCATTCTGATATGAGTTTTACAGGGATTGATGGAGCATAAAAGAAGGCAAGTAAAATGAACATGTTGAGAGAAAGGGTCTCAAAGAACGACTTGTGGAGGTGACTTTTGAGCTGGATCTCAAGACAAAAGCAGGAGAAAACTAGTCATGTGGTTGAAGATCATTTAATACAAGAAGAAGAATACGTGCCTAAGAATGGAGATGAAAGAACGTAAGGTGTAGTCAAGGAATGGCAAGTAGTTCAGTATGACTAGAGTGAGGTTACTATAGGAGAGTGGGTGAGGAAAAAGCAGGAGAATGAGACAGAGGCAAATCCTTGTTTGCTGTGGCATTTAGATCTAATCCTATAGTGGCTGGGGAACCCTTGGAGGATTTTTTTAAACAGGTCAGTGGTATGATCATATTTGCATCCTAGAATGATTATTTTGGAAGTTATGCCAATAGAGATTGGAGGGGAGGAGCTGAAAGGCATGGTGATAATTTAATAACAAAGATGAGAAATGATAAGGGACTGTGCAGGCATAAGCAGCAATGGAGATGGAGGAGGGAGAGGGTATGCAATAGATAGCACTGAGTGACTTTGTTGTGGGACCTGAAGGAGAAGGCAGAATTATTATTTTGACTGACTCTGAGAATTGTGGTTGGAGTGACGGAGTGGATGACAGTTTAATCTGTCAGGAGAGGAATTTGGGAAGAGGAAGGTGGTGGCAGATAGTTTTGAGTTCGATGTGGAGCATATTAAATTTACAATGCCAAAATTGGGACAGTCATTTGGAAGTTTATTAGGGTATATGTGTCTTGGGCTGGAGTCATGAGCCAAGAATGTGAATGAGATTCCTCAGGAAGAGTAAAAAGAATGGAGACAAGAAGGATGAGAACATTCTGCATAATATTATCATGTAAGATAGTAAATGAAAGGAAAGGAGACTAGGGAATAGGTGAACCAGGAGAGAATGATGTCAGGAAAGCCAAAGGAAAGAGATTAGAAAAGCAGAGTGGTCAGTTACACCAACCTTTCAAATTCTGCAAAGAACTGGAATAATCTCAGGCAAAAAGATTGCCTACTAAATCTGGAAGTTGGGAAGTCATCGATGGCTTTTGTAGAGTCACATAAGATCAGTACTAAGAGCAGAAGCAATATTTCACAGGTTGAAGAATAATTAGAAACAATGGACGTGAACCACCCTTTCAGGAAGCTTGAGCAAGAAGAAAGCGTGTGTGACCTTCCATAGCAGGCAGCTTCTCGAGGGGCTCCCAGAGATCCCCATCTCCTAGTGTTCTACCTTGAGTAACTCCCTATTTTTTGATGTGGCTAGATCACCTAGTGACTTGTTTCTAATAAACAGAATTCATTAAAATGATGGGTTATTCATTGTCAGGTTAGGTTACTGAAACTTCTATCTTGTTTGTTCTCTCTGGACTCTCACCCTTACCCATAGTGGAGGAAGCCATCAGTTGCATGTGGAATAGTCATCTAGAGAAGACTATGTGGTAGTAACTGAAAACCTAAATCAACCAGTTAGTGAGGACCTAAGACCTCTGTCCCACAGGACAGAGTTTGGAAGAGGTTCTTCCTTAAGCCTCAGAAAAGACTTCAGCCTTCCCAGTCTTCTGAGAGACCTAAACTGTGTCCAAATTGCTAAGCCACAGAACTCAAGCTAATACCTCTTATTGTTTTAAACCACTCACCTTTGGGAAATTTGTTATACAGCAGTGGATCATAAACACCTGAGAAGGAAAGATGATGCTGGACATAGGGTGGTTAAATGGGTTGGAAATAAAAGGGTCCCCAAAGGTAAGTTCCTGAGAAGAAATGAGATGAAGAGAGTTACTTTAGAGAGGAGAGGACACAGATTTTCACTTATTTGGTGGAGGGAGAGAAAGTAAATAGAATGAAATTTTTTCCTACCGGACTCTCTATTCCTTAAAATAATGTGATCATCTGTTGAAAATGGTGAAGTTGCAGGGTAATGGAGGTGTGGAGATTAGTAGTGCTAGTTGCTGAGGGGAAAGCAAAAGTGGGCTGAATGAGGGAAAAACAGAAGCACAGCTGGGCAGTGGTAAGGAGCTGTTGACATTGGAAAGAAAAGAAAATGGAAGAATAAAAGGGAGAGAGAATGAGAGGGTGGAGGAATAGAAAGATGGGAGAGTGAAAGGAAGAAGGAATTTGGTTGATTACAGAGTAGATATTGGAGTTACCAATTACTGTTGTGTAAACATTCTAGTTAAGGACAAGAAATAGCATGGTAACTCTATCTGCTTAATCAAATAGAAAGGATCTAAAGGCAATTGTAATTGAGAGTAAAAAAAGGATAAATGATTGAATTATTAGTCCAGTATTTGGAAATTGAGTTGTTTCATGATAATAGAATTTATGGTAGAGACAAACACTACTATTGTTAATATAAGTAATATTTTAATATTGCATGGTAATAGCAACAGTTCCTATGTATACTATACTTATGATACGCCAGTCAGTAAGCTAGGAAAATTAACTTAATTCTCCCATTCTTGCAATGGCTCTAAAGATTTATTGTTATTGTCCTATGATTTCCTGGTTTTGTAATTGCTAAGTAATTTTCCTTCCATCAGACAAGTTAAGTAAGTGTAGGGGAGAATGCTAGTTACCTAACATCAATTCTTTCTTTCATATATAGCTATAGATTACTTGGCATGCAAACCCTGATAAAGACTGTATTTCTCAGTTTCCTGATAGTTTGGGGTTGACTGTGCTTCTAGATTCTGACCAATGGAATATATCACATATATGAGTAGAAATAACATGTGCAACTGGTCATGCTCTGAAAGGGAAGTCGTGTGCTTCCCTTCCCTTTTCTATTGTCTGGAATGTAAATGTGATGACAGGAGCTGGAGCAGCCACCTTACATCACTCAATGGAAACTCCTTATTGCAAATAGCAAAATTGTCAGATGGATGAATCTAGGTCATTGTTTTGTGGTTGCTCAGCAGAGTGCAGGTTCAAAGTCCTCCCCCTGAAATTAATTAGTCAATACTGATGATATCTATTGCTCTCTTTCTCTCTCTCTGTTGCTCACTATGCATGCACTGTGTAAAGGTTTATTATTCACACTTTGAGCCCTCCCAGGAAGAGCAGGGCAGGAACCCAAGGAGGTTCAAAATGTCTTGAGCAAAAGATGGATCAAGTGGCTTCAGATTTTATTGTGATTAGGATGTGGGCTGGGTGAGGGTTCCAAGCTATCTAGATCTTGTATGGTTTGAACTTCCTGCTGATACACAAAGAGTGAGAACAAGGGATTTCTTATTGGCTTGCTTAGACGTGTGGTAGAAGGGAAAGAGGGAGGAATGGAGCTTGAATAATGTTGGTCCAATATCTAAGATGGAGTCTGTTATGTCCTCAACTCTGTTGAACTTCACACTGGCCCTGGACCACCTACTCAGATATTCATATATTGGAAATAAACTTTGAACTAATTTAATCCATGGTATTTGGAAAGATGTTTTGTTACAGTCCCTTAAGTCCTACCCTAAATGATGTTGTGGGAACTGTGAGACAGAAAGACCTCAAAATACATGGAAGAGGGATGAAAATCATGACAGAGAGAAGGACAAAAGAAGAAGGGTGCCATACATAAGTATTATTTTCTTCAAAAAAATGAAGAGAGAGAGAGAGAGAGAGAAGAGTCAGCTGAGACACTGGAGACAGCAGAGGGGGCAGAGCCCTGTCCTGCCGTCCTAGCTCCACCCAAGCTATGAACTTAATGTGTAGAGGGGAGGGAGCAGCTCCCTTCCAAGGGGACAGCAAGACAGGTGGGATCTTGGAGAGAGCTACAGTTTTCACTTACATGGAGTGGTGTGGGGACAATAATGTGAGGAGGCAGAGTGGAAATGGTGGCTTCACTGCAGAGTTCTCCAGGGCAGAATAGGAAGATTCTTTCTAAGAGGAGAAGGAAGGAGGACCTCGTCGGTGGAAAACAAGTGGGTGAACTATTGAAGTGGGTGCATTTTATGCACTGAATGAGAATGATAGGGAGGGGGACCAGTGGACCCTAGAAGAGTTATGAATCACTGATGTGAACTCTGGTATTACATAACACTGGGTCTTTCATCTGCATGGGGCGGGAAAGTCACGGGCGACCTTTGAGGAGAGGTCTGATTAAAATGGCCTTTTAAGAACATCCAGTCTAAGAGCAAACAGAAAGGGTAGAAAATTAAAAATGGGTAGGGCGGTCAGGGGGCAAAACTATGGAGAATGACTTGGCTGAGATGTTAGTATGTGAATAAAATACACAAATTCAGTTGGTAGGAAATGAGTCCCTTCTTCCTCCGGGCATCCAAAGCACTTGTTTCTATCTAAATTGTAGCATTATGCTATAATTATAGCAAATTGCATTATGCTTTTTTCTGTTTTCATGTATGCTTTCCCCATAGTCTAAAAGCCCTTTCTGAACACATGACATCTTTTCATACTTTTATCCCCAGGCTACAGTCTAGGCCTGACACGAGAAGGCATTCAGCAAAATGCTGTTGGACAAATAAATGAATAAGAAACTGTCAGAATATTTAAGGCATGTGTCACTCCTACCAGAGGAGTGACAGCAGGAATGGAGGGAGGGACATCAGAGGTATTTAAAAGAGACAATCAGGATATGGTGACTGAGCGAAGAGAAGATTCAGCAGCTATTACAGTAACCAACCTGAATGTTGTGCTGGCAGGGACAGTGGTGAATGGGTACATGGGGACAATAGAAAAATGTGGAGACCTAGGTCCAACCCAGGAACCACACCCTCTCACCTCACCAGCTGATGTGGACTGGTGCCTGGGAGAGGTGGGAAATGAAGAACAGCACATGATTGTCCCTTTCTACAATACAAGAAACATCATAATGTAAATTTAAATATACATAGTAAACCACAGCCAAAGAATAAAAGACAAGTTTTAAGTGTTTGAAACTAGTAAGATTTTGATATTTTGGCAAGACGCATAAGGATGTTTCTAACTTTAAAGTTGTCTGAGATTTACATAAAGCCTTTAAAATATACAAAAACTATATTTTATCATTATCAATCTTTACTTATGCAACGCCTTCAGGGAACATTTGTTTATAGTATCCTATCTGAAAGTGAGAATTTTGTGACTAAACTATTTCAAGAGCATTAAGATAATACAATCATCCAAATCTCAAAGCAGAAACAAAAGTAAAGATTATAACTATAGACAAGTGATCTGGGGATCAAAACATTGCAGAAGAACATAGAATGGATGAACATTTTATAATGATCAATCCAAATATATATATATATATATATGTGTGTGTGTGTGTGTATATATATATATATATATATATATGTATATATATACATATACATGGTGGGAAGCCAAGCTCATGTATATGTATATATATACACACACATATATATCCAAATATATATATATATCCAAATATATAAATATATATATCCAAATATATATGCATATGTGACTCCAAATATATATATATATATTATAAATATATATGGGCAATAATAGACTGATGGCCCATAATAGAGGGGGAAAACTATTAACAGTCTTCTGAGAAGGTAAAAATACAAATACATCTAGATATTTACTAGAAATTTTGTTTTTTTCAACACCTTTGAAAATACCTTGAATATCAGATCAGATCAGCAAGGATTACAATGATCTTGAGCATAAACTAGTGACAATCATGGATTTATTTCCACTCCCAGAAAAGGATGAATTTAGTTTAGTCTATGGACTGAGATCTATCTATAGTATGCAGAGGTTCAACAGAAAGATGATCAGCTCTTCCAGGCACTGACCTCAGTAAGTTGACTTTAAAGGGAAAGGCCTCCCACAGGTGACTCAGAAAGACTTCATGGTGGAAAGTCAAGCTCAAGTATTTCCAGGGTGCTCACTTCCACTGCCTACTTAGCACAGTCTGAGCCACTGTAGCCGCCCACAAACATCCCTAGCCAAGGACAACTGGTGTTTAGGACTCTGCCCTTCACATTAGGATAATGTCCAAGGAATGTTTAGAAAATCATTTTAAAAACTGGATTTTACTCTTGGGATGGAGTCAGGTCTCATAGTCCTATAGAAGGGGCAATGCTACCAAAGCTAGTTTACAGGCTTCTCTTCTCTTCTCTTCCAATCACCCTAGCAAGATTTGCACTTATCCAATGTCTGAACACATCTTTATATTAAACTTAAATCTCCTCACATATGAATAATGGATAGAAATGACCTAGAAAAGAATTAGTATAATAGTGAACATCTACACAACCAAGAAGATGACAGGCACAAAATGTGTAGGCTTTTGGAAAATCTTTTTTCCAATTTATTGCTACAGTTTCAAGCTTGCATTGAAACTACTAAATCACATAAATACCATCCCATTTTTATGTACCCTTTGAATGAGTTAGCAGAAACAGTAAGTAACAAAGATTATTATAAAACTGACTTTAAAATGATTAAATATGTCTGAAATTATTTTCCTTATACTGATGAATGTAAATCACCTAAGTAAAATTGTATCATATGCCTGCATCCCTTCTAGAAAGAATATTGGGTCAAAAGAAATTGAGTCTTGACTTCATTGTATATTAAAATATAAAAGGTATCCACAGGCTTCCTATATCCACCAGATATAGTTTGTCTATTCTAATCAGTTTTGCCTCTGAAACTCTTGTTCCCTGAGGAGAGAAGAGTTGCTGAAGGCTAATCCAGGGCCCCTGAGGGAAGAGCCCAAATGGAAAACTTCACATCAGCAGTTCAAATACCAATCAAACTTCCCATGAAGAACAATATTTTGATTTAGCTTATTTAATCAAAGAAGCAATCCCAAGATTCTTTCTGCATGTGTTTCTTGGACTTTTCCATGAAAAAAAATTGTTATAGTTAGAACAGGGTTTAAATATGGAGAAGGAGAAACTACTATTTTCCTGCCAAAAAAATTCAATAACTAATGTTTTAACCTTTCTTTCATTCTTTCTCAGTCACTTTTTGGCTTAAGAAATAAACTCCATGTATATTCTTTCCTATGACCAGGGGCTAGTTTTCTATATTGGAAAAGTAAGTCAACATTCCCTTTAGATGATTCAGTCTGACCTAAGAGACAATCAGAACTCATGCATCTTCCTTGTTATTTTGAAACCCTAGTTCCTTGTGACTATTACCTACAAATGCAAGGAAACTAGTCCATTTTCAGAAGTTGAGGTATGTGCAGGATTCTGACAGAACATCAGCTTCTCCAACAGAATTATTGGAGGAAGTCTATAATTATGACTTCCCATAGGCTGCTGTTTCTAAAGGGAAATAACAAAAAGGAAAAGGGAGGGATGGACTCCTAGAGTGTTTCCCATTGAG
Source organism: Glaucomys volans (assembly GCA_020662805.1). Taxonomy (NCBI): domain Eukaryota; kingdom Metazoa; phylum Chordata; class Mammalia; order Rodentia; family Sciuridae; genus Glaucomys; species Glaucomys volans. The sequence goes on along the minus strand of JAJEJO010022955.1, from coordinate 1,857 downwards.
ACTTGTGTCCTGGGAGTAAGGCATGGAGAGTAACAGAGGCATTTCCCACCTCTTGCCTTCACCTTGATCCTCTAAGATACCAGACTGTTTTTGAAGCCATGTTAGCATTAAAGTCTCCATGTAATCTCCTCTAAGATTATTCCAAGTGGTAATAAAATTGTTTTTACTTATTTAAGAAGACTGGACAAATTTGTATTATATTCAGAAAGGTTACCACCTAGCTCACTGGTTGGGTACCAACTGCACATCAATGATAACGACAGGCAAATCAGATGGAGTCAGCTTAGGTTAGGAGACCAGACCTTCTACTCAGTTATTGGATGACAGACTGCCTCTACTACAGTATCAATAAGTCAAATATATATATATATTGCAACTTTTAATCTGTTTATGGTCCAAGAAGTTCAGAGGCTAAAATTTAAGGGCAAGGTGTAAAGCTAAGATCATAGAGAGTTTCCCTCATCTCTACCTCAGGCCAAGTTTCTGATAAGATAAAAACTTGTTCCAATTCCTTGCACATGTCTGGAGACCTCATACGCTTGAGTTCTTCTTTGATCTTCAGTTCCTCTAAATCCACAGCCCTTATTTCTCCTCTGGAGCAAGCTGAGAGGTGCTTCACATTTGCTTAGTAACAGTTTGTCTCCTACCCAGATGCACAAAAATATTAAATAATTTTTAAAATATAGCACAATAAAGGATGACATAGATGCATCTCTGCATGCATGTCCATGCATGGGCCATCCCTTAGAAGGGTACAGAAGACATGGATAACAAGGAGGTTCTTCTTCAGGGAAAACTGGAAGAGTCAGGCTAACTGAATAGGAGGGGGGCTGACTTTACACTGTTTCCCCTTTTGTGATGTTTAAATCCTTTTAAAATGTATTTTCTTGTTGGAAGAAAAATATCTTTGATTGTTCAAAGGAAAAAATAATATGCATGTTATAGAACAGTTAAATATATATGATATATATAAGCATATTTAAATAGGCAATAAATATATGCTTCCATCTAAATAGACAAAAGAATCTGTATTGACACATGGAAAATTTCTAGGAGCATCCACAAGAAACATGTTGCTAGTTAACTCAAAAGTTACCTAAGGGACAGGTATTCTGGAAGAGGCGAGAGGCACTTTTTATCATTAAAATTTAAATTAGAAGGAAAATTTCAATATAACTTGTGAATGGGGGTGGCTATGGAAAAAGAGGAAAATACGATTTCGGATCTAATACTTTCTAAAGGAATATATTGAATTAGGTGTCATTATTTAAACAACTGAAGTTTCTGCCCCAATTCACAAACACAAAACACACACACACACACACACACACACACAAACACACAGAGGGAGAGAGAGAGAGAGAGAGAGAGAGAGAGAGAGAGAGAGAGAGAGAGCGCCATACACAACCATATTGCTTGGCAGTGCATGATTTTACAATTTTATCAGTAAGAATAACTTGTGCAAGCAGCATGCCTACTTTATCACACATCTAAGCCATTTTTCAAACTTTTGTGTCATTAACAATGTGTCAAACACAATCTACTGTTACTGTCAAGACTACATGAGAGAAACATAACTCTAGTTTCTAATACCTATAATTTATGAAGCATGTTTTCTTTTTAAAATACACCTGAAGTTTGATTAAAACAGAGGCACATTTGCAGGCCTGAATACAAAGTTACCTGAAGAAAGTAGGTAAAGAAAGAAACATCCTCACCACTCTCCTCTCTCTCTTCTTGGGAACTAGGCAGGGGGCATCAGGGGATTACTGGGAAAGTATAATTCTTCATGGTCCTACCCCTATATTCTCTATGATGGAAGCACTCACATCTCCATGAGTATGTCAGACTTCACTA
>JAJEJO010022898.1:0-11977 GCA_020662805.1 Glaucomys volans | reverse complement strand
CCTCACAGTGTTTTGTTAGTGGACACTGGCTAGATAAGTGACACATAGACTCTCCACAGCGCCTGCAGTTCTGCACCAGACCCCACGGAGAGAGAGCCTTTATATGTTAGGCTGCAGAAGCAGAGACACCAGTGTTAGCTGGCTGCTTACCTGTATGGCCACCAGTCTACAGAGCAGCTGTCCTGGCACGTACGCAAGAAAGAGCTTTTGACAGAAAACAACCTGCCCAGGTTCCCAGGGTTCACAAGAGAAGGCCAATTTCCTTCAGGATAATCTGTATACTGCCAGGCTTGCTCTCATTGTTCCCTTAATTTGGCTAGGGTTTTGGGAACAGAGAAAAGACATTCAGTAACATGGTGTTTTGCTGTCCCCCTTTTCTTTAGGGATGATACAAAATTAAAGTTTGTTTTATACACAAAATTATTTAAAATGTTAGTGAGGCCCTAAACAACATAGGGAGATCCTGTCTCAAAATAAAATATAAAAAGGGCTGGGAATGTGGCTCAATGGTTAAGCACCCCTAGGTTCAATCCCTGGTACAAAAAAGAAAAATATTTAAAATGTGTAAAATTATTTTCAGGCTATGTGTATAAGGTGTATATGAAACAACTTTCATGTTTATAGTTGGTCCCGTTCCCAAGAAATTTCATTTTGTATGTGTAAATAATCCAAATCCAGGAAAAAAAATTCAGAAATACAAAATACTCTGGTCCCAATTATTTCTGATAAGGAATACTTAAAGTGTAAATGCTTCACTAGCAATTGTGACAAGCTCAAGGAAGAAATAGTTTTATTTGGTAAGGTGGGTTTAAAGAAGTTTTGAAAGTGATAGTTGACTGAGATATAAAGTTTAAGTCAGAGTTAATGAAAGATGTAGGACAAGCAATGGGGTAAGCAAAGAGAGAACATCAAAGAAACTCTGCAAATGAGAGAAACCCAATCTATACTGGTTTCAGAGGAGGCAAGGGAGGAACTAGGTGGCTTCAATAACTGAGGAGCCCAGGGATCTCCTGACTTCAGGATTCAGCTAAAACTCAGTTGGTCCTGTTCTATATCCCTCACTTTCTCTTCAGCATCTTCTCTGGGTAGTTTTTCTCATGGCAGAATGGCAACAGCTGCAGAAAGAACAGCCCAGAGAGAGAAAAACATCAGTGAGTGCAGAACTACGACCTGCTCTGATTGGCCATTTCTAACCACAAGTCAACATGTGAAGGGTGGAATCAACATCACCTGTTGCAGATGGTAGGGCTGCATAGAGAATTATGTCAGAGCACAGAAAAGAAGAAAGCCCTGCACAGGTCCTTTGGAAGACAGTTTTGTCATGAAGATACATCAGTGTTGCTCACAGGCCTTGCAAAGAGGCATGTCTCAGTAAAGTCAGACAAAGGAAATATTTCAAGCATACATTCCATGAACTTCCACATAATTTATCACATAGTTCAAGATGCTTGTATCCTTTGTCTGTAAAATAAGATGTTGGATTTATAAAGACCAGCTACTCCTATTCCCAGTGCAACCTCTAATGAATGATTTCTTGCCACAGTTGTGAAAAATTCAAAGTAGAATTGGAGAGGTAGTGTGGTGTGAGGGTTAGCTACGGGCAGAATTCTACAGGGCATCCTGAGTTGAATTTTGTCTATTACTTTGCCATTGGAAAAGTAAATAATGTTGGTGTCTCAGTTACCAGAACTATTAAAATGCACAAAATAATACCTACTTGGTACTCTTGTGAGAATTAAATAAATTGCTGCAAATATATGCAAAGCACTTAAAAGAGGGCCTGGTCTGACGCTTGGTACGTGCTATGTATGAGTTTGTTATGATCCTATTAAATATATGTAATAAAGAGTAAACATACTAAAGTTATAAAGAATTCAAGCAATGGATACCCAAAGCACCAATTCTTAATAAGTAAAGGGCAACAAAACAAACAAAAAACGATAATAACTGAGCATTGAAGATATGCCAGGAACCTTGCTGAGAGCTCTGCAAGTAGCTCATTTATTCCTCTCAGAAATCCCATAAAATAGGTAGGTCCATCATCTGTTTTTCACGCAAAGAAACTGAGGGTCAGAGAGAAAGTTGTTTGCTCAAGGTTGTAGGCCAATAAAGACCTGAACCCAGACACCTATAATTCCAAGCCCCATTCTCACTCCACATAATCCTCCCGCCCTGCACTCTCCCAGGTGTAGCCTAGCCTTCTGCCGGGCCTCTCGGTCATCAGGAATCCACCCTGGCCACGCCCACTGTCATTCTCCCTTGAGAGGGCCACGCCCACAAACTCCAGCCAGGCATCTCCTTGGTCCCACGCTCCTCCCCCTGGGGTAGGCCACGCCCAGAGCCCGAGCCACGAGCCTCCTCTGGCCCCGCCCCTCGCCATCCCCGGGCCTATCAGTTGCTCGGGGTGCGGTTTTTGCGCGTGGAGCCGCCGTTTTGCTCCTGAAGACACCTCCTGGGAGCTGGCGATGTCTTCCTTCGACAGCCACCGCGGAGGGCGCGATGGGCTGGGCGGCGTCGGGGCGGTTGGCGGGCGGGAGCCAGCGGCGAGTAGCGGTGCGGACTGGCGCCCCTGGCGTTGCCGAGCGCAGGTGCACAGGGCGGGGAGCCCCGCGGATCGACGGGCCGGTCCCGCGGCGGGGGCTGCGGGTACCGAGGGAGAGTCCGGCCTCGCGCGGGCCGTCACCCCTCGCTCCCTCCTTCCTTCCCGCTGGGTTGGCGGACCGAGGCCTGAGGCGCGGCCCCGGGTCCCCCACCCACCGTAGGCGCCTCTGGGGAGCGAGTCCCCGTCAGCATCTCATCTCATCTCCAGCCATTAGTGTTAATTTGTTTGACCTTGTTAGTCGTGAATATTTACGAACAGAAGAGTGATTATATTCCACTCAGAACTCAAACCCGCAGAGGTTGAGGAAGCATTAAGATCTTTTTAAGATATAGTTCTACTTTAAAATGTTTTACCCCCAATATATAATATATTGAAGGATTTTTCTTAATGTTGACTCAATTTGGGTGGTTAGGTGGTGTAAGGAATATGATAATGTGGAATGGCGCTTTGGGGCAATAGGAAGTGTGATCTCTAGTTTTTTAAAAAGAATTTAAATACACAAAATAAAAATAGTTTACCCACGTTATTGAACACCCCCTCCCCGACCCCGCTAAAAAATATCTTTCTGATCCGTCTTGCCCTGCCTTGGTCTGTACCTTTTTTTACCCAGTTGTGTCCCATTGCTAAGCAGCTTAGCTTATACAGTACTGAATGTTTATATTGGATGTATAGTCTCAGTTGTACTTGATTATCCCACTGTAGAACCTTTGCATATGTCCAGAATTTCTGCTCGTTAAAAAAAAAAAAAAAAAAAAAATTCGTGCAGTTACCATCATTAAGCATGGAGCTTTGTCCTTGTTTCCTTGGGGTAAATTCCAAGAGCTGGAAACATGGAATCAAAGTTTTGTATTTTCTTTAACACTTTGTATCAAATGTTTTCTAAACAAGGTATGTTTGCCATAGACATTTTTCAAAATCTGGATATTTGGTTCCACTGTATGTGGAATTCGGCAGGGTGGTAAGTCATTTTCTCTGTGGACAGTGACAGGATGTGCAGCTAGTGTTGTATACTGCCAACTACTACAAATCAGATCAAGACCAAGTTCTGTCTGCTGCTGAGAGGCCAAGCAGCCTTAAGCAAGGTTTTTTGTCTCTAAACTTCCCCTTTTGTAAAATGGGTTTAATTCTCACATCTGCTTCATTGGGCTCTCAGAAGTTCAAATCACTCAGAAAGTGTTAAGCGTTAGGCATAAGAAAACATTCTGATGACAGATGAGCAAAGTGCCTGGGGTCACAAAAGAATGGAAGACTAATTGGATTTAAATTTTGCCAGTAGATTTTCAATTATTTTACTTTTGGTTCTGGGGATTGGACCCAGCGCCTCTGTATGAAGTACCCACTCTCCCACTGAGCTGAACCGCCAGTCCTTGATTTTTTAAAAAGCAAATTTTCTTGGAATGAGGTGTATCACTAATAAAAGTAATAATCCTTTGTTTTTTTGATGCCTTTTTGTTGACAGATCACTTCAGTTCCATTTATTAATCATTGCAACTCAGCAAGGTGAGTGTTTATTCAGTACACTTTTGTTGAACCTCTATGATAGGCTAGGTGCTCTTCTAGGCACTGGGTATATGGTAGAAAATAGTAAAAACTCTGCTGCCTGAACTTTAAATTCCGGTGGAGAAAGCTTTATATTAGTTTTTTTCTCTCTCTTCTGAAAAGTAAAGACTAAGGCCTTGGGATGTGTCCTAGACCTGGCAGCTAGTAACTGTGGAAGGCAAGCCCAGGCCTTCACCCAGAAAATGATATACTTCTGTGCCAGCCTTGCTCATCTCCAATATGAATCATCACAAAGGGGCACCAATTTAATTTTTAAAAAAGGACTTTTTAAAATTTTTTCCCTGTGGTGCTGGGATCTAACCCAGAGCCTCACACATGCTAGGTAAGCATTCTACCACTGAGTTACTTCAGGATGGTTGGCGCTGAGATGACTGCTAATCTGCACACAGCAGGTGATCTCTTGCAGTGTGGTTTAATTCATGAAATTTAGCAGACTCTCAAAGCTCATTCAGAGAGGAGTGGGATTTGCACTTTAAAAGATGCAGAGATTCTCTGGAAAGGATGGGTTTTCATACATGCTATAAATAATTCCTACACATTCTACAGTAGATTTAGGATGAACATAAAAGCAACTGTAGCTCATGGGGAAAAAGTGGGCATGTTCTTTTTATTCTCCATTTCACACTAAAACCTTGTGCAAATGAGCCTCCTACCAGCCTCCTGTCATGTTTTTGAGGATAACCTTTAAAAATCACTTATCTTGAGGGATGGTAAAGAGCACAACCTGGATTTTCAACAAGACAAAGAATTAAAACTAGAAAGTGTTTCTATTTGAGTAATTTGTGCAGTGAGTAGACACAGGGCATGACTATATTGACAGTCATTTCTAAATGGATGCCTCATCCCCCACTGTACCATTTTGAGGATGGTTTCACATTAGGATTTTTTTTTCCTGCCCAACTCAGGGTGACACATACTCTACCAGTAAGCAACACCCCCAGTCTTTACATTAGAATTTGATTATAGTCTTATATTTGAAGACTGGAATTGCAGGGACCATAGTCAGGGTGATATAGGGCATTTGAGTCATGTGAGATAAGGAAAGGGAGAGGAGTCTCAGTATGTCATAAGGAAGAATTTGAAATGATGAGCCCTTGGTGTGGGTTTCAGGCCCTGGGACTGTTCAAGCACCTGGTGGAGTGGTTCTTTGGCAGGAATCTTGCAGATAGGCTACTAACAACAGAGTGATTAGAGATGGGATGAATTATTTCTATGATATTTTCGTATCTATAAATATTTTCATTCTGTTCCAAGTACTCTCAAGAACAGTGTTGTACTTTTAGGAGCTTATTTGAAGATTAGAGGGTACTGAAAGATGGCCACCCCATACCTATTACTGTATTTAATTGATACCCAAGATGTTGGCAGTTGATTTGCATATGCATGTGTCAGATGTCCATGTGTGAAATGCTTGGCAGAAATTTTACAGTAACCCTGTGGGACCAATTTTTCAAGTTGCATGGATGAGGAAACTGAAGCTAAGAGATCTTCCGTTACTTAGCAAGGCCTTGCTGTCAAGGGGCAAGATGCAAACATGAGTTTTGACTCAGAAGCTGAAATTTGTAACTGCTGAAGAAAGTTTTGTCTGTTTCCTTTCCAAACCTCTACCCTTTTTGTAAACACAGGCATTGACAGGTGGTGTTAGAGATCTGATTCCTTCCCACTCAGTGTTGGTGATAATGCAGTATTTCATTTACATTAACTGCTCTGCTGGATTCTCATCCTTTTCAGATGCTGTGCCGTGTTGCAAAGCAGGGGTCAGCCACCTTTTTCTGTAAAGGGTCAGATAATATTTTAGACTTTATGGTTATGCCTAGTCCTCATTTTCATCCAGCATCAAAGGAGCATGTAATCAAAGGAGCATGGTTGGATTTTATAAAAAGAGGCTTTGGAGAAGCCGATTTGGCTCGTGGGCTTTTTGCTGATCCCTTCTTGAAAGCCGTGGTAGACATCAGGGTCCTCCATGGTCTCTTTAGGACTTTGATCATCCTAAAGGAAAGGCAGGAAAAAAAATCCTAATGTGAAACCATCCTCAAAATGGTACAGTGGGGGATGAGGCATCCATTTAGAAACATACATTTCTGTTTGTAATTCATAGGCTAAATGTTAGTTGCATTGTAGTCCCACATATTTTCTTATTTGAAATCCTGGGCTGTCCCAATTGGAATGCCCCTTGAGGACACTTGGCTAGAAGTGTACTTTCCTAGCCCTTTGATGGGACTATGCACTGAGATACCTGTGACCAGATGGTTCCATGTCATGTGTGCACAACAACTCTTCCAGATGGTGACCTGGCTAAAAGTGGTGTGTTCACACCATGAAGATGAGACAGCAGTTAGGAAGAACAGAACAGGTCTATATTTTCTAACAGGTCTATATTTTCTAACCCAGCTTGTCAAAATATATTGTTTGGTGAAAAAACAAAGTATAGATTTGTGCAATGATACCTTTTTGTGCTAGAAACATTGAATGTATTTAATTGATACCCAATATATTTTGTCCATATATTTTATAAGGATCAGGCATGTGAATGAATAGGAAAGATCTGAGGTATCCATAGCAAACAGGAATCTTCACTTCTGGGAAGGAGCCTGGTGTTGGGGCTGGTGATTTTTGCCTTCACTATAGTGTTTAAGATCTTTACAAGGAGGATGTGTTTGCATGTTACTTGCGTAATTAAAATTTAAGAATAGCAAAAAGGATCAGCTGACTTTCAGTCTGTTTATAATCACCAGCTGCCCCAAGTAAATATTCAATGGAGGAAGTGCAGTAGGCTTTCTGGCAGGGGTCCCCTTCCCTCTAGCCTACTCCATTGTTGATATTCCATCCGAAGAAGAATCCTCATCACATAAAAGGGACACGGAGCCCAGAGTAAATGTGATGAGAACCTCAGCTCTGATGACCTCCTGGCTAGGGGCCTTTTTACTTTTTCCTGCTGCCTGTCAATTGGGTGGTCATTTAACTTTCCTTAAAGTTATTGTCTAGTCAACCTCACATTCCAATTGAGGAAAAGGAAGATGGCACGGTCAGTTTTATGCATGACTTGGGCATCTGAGAGGCAACTGAAAGGTCACAGGGAAGTTTATGGGAAACAGGTTTTACAGGAAAAGCTGGGCCTAGATGGGTCACTTATTTTTTGCTTAAGGATCAATCAGTCCACATCCTTGCCAATGGCTCTGCCATTTTTTCTGTGGGTTAAAACAGGAGGAATGTTGTCAGAGAATAAAAGGAGGTTGTCCATAATTGACTTTAAGCAGCAAACAGCAAAATGCCGAGCTCTTCAGCTCCGTCTTTCTTGTAAGTTCATTTATTCCCAGTGGTTGTGAAATTAGTTTAAGTCTTTTGATAACATATTTCCATTAATTTGGAAACCTAAAATCCCAATGAACTTTCTTTTTATCCACATATGTATATGTCTCCCTCTAACATAAAAGACATCATTATGATGAAAACTACTTTCCTTCCACTGAAGTTACTTGCTATTTATAAAAAATCCTTTCAGGTATATTTTATATCATATGGCAAATCTTAACATATATCCTTCCAGGCTCTGAGAATTGGAAAACCAAGAAGGTTTTGATGTTCTGCATGACGCCACCTGAATTAGAAACCAAGGTGAACATAACCAAAGGAGGTCTGGTGCTGTTTTTAGCAGACTCTAATTCATCATGTATGGAGCTTTCAAAGAAAATTGCTGAGTGAGTTACAATTTTACCATAAAACTCTATATTGATTATGTGATACAAATTTGACCATCATATTAGCAGTGACTGTCAAGCCTGAAAGCAGTTATGTTGTAGTTAATCTGTGTGTCATCCATATAAATTAGGCTAACCTTTATGTAAAGTATCCCAACTCTCCCTACACATTCATTCAGCACACATTCACTCATAAGTGCCAGGGATTCTGTCAGGTGCTTTGTGTTCATAGAACAATTTTAGTATAGTGAAAAGTGAAGTGTATAGTGAATAAAAATAGTTCACAGCCTACACTTCGGTGTAATTTTGGATATTTATTAAATGAATATTAAACCCCTGCTCTGTATAAGACCTTGATCTAGACATTGGGGGTTATCAGGGAGCAGGCCAGGCAACTTTCTTCTTTCTTCCAAAGTTTACTTTTTAGTATGAGAGCCAGACAAGAACCAAATCAACAAACCCAACAAGTTCAGATGGCAATGATTACCTTGAAGAAGGCAGCATTAAAGTCAGGATGGGTTGGGTTGTGTGACTTTAGTTTGGGTGCACAAGTGTCTTAAACCAAAGGGGTGATAAGTTGAGCAATGTGAAGGAGCCAACACATGGAGACCTAAGATTAGAACCCTCTAGGCAGAAGGAATAGCAGGTGTTCCAAGGCCCTTTGGTGCACAGGGGGAGGCACTGCTATGTGTCAGGAACCTGGGCTGGAGGTCAAAGGGTAGCAGGAGTACAGAAGGGCAGAGATAGACTATATATGCCTTGGGTAGACGTGGGATGGATAAGAGGGCAGGAAGTGAACTCATATAACAATTTAACATTGACTTCAAATTTTGTAATAAGTATAATTTTATTTTATTTTACTTTTATCAATTTATGATCATCCTTAAATAATAGAGATGTTGGTTCTATTCTAATGACCTTCTCAGCTGTTTCCCCCTTTGTCTTCTCTAGGTGGCTGGGGGTGGAGATGGGCAAAGGGCAGATTTAACAGAAACCTGAGGTGAGCTATCTTGGACATGTGTACCATTGATCTTTTGTGGAATATGGCATATTGGCTCAGTCCTTCATCCTCTACTATTGAGACAGTTTGAGTCAATTGTCCAATTAATTCTATTAGCAAGAAGTCAGGCAAGGTGAAAAAGAGTGATGTTTTAGCCCTCATTATTCCAGCTACAGTCACATGTGGGGTCTCACATTGCAGTTTTAGAGTTCATTTAATAATAATTGCATAAATCCATGAACCAGCGAGTCAACTGAATGGAAACAATGGCTCAACTGTTGATTGAATTGGCATCACCTTAGGCAGGATAAGCAAACCCTGTGTGGCTGCACTTTCATTATTTTTGTTTCTTCCCTCAAAGACGGGGTCTTTCAGGGCACAATGGCACATGCCTTGTAATCCCAGCTGCTTGGGAGGCTGAATAGGAAGATCACACGTTTGAGGTCAGCCTCGACAATTTAGTGAGGCACTGTCTCAAAATAGAAAATAAAGTAAAAGGGCTTGGGATGTAGCTCAGTAATATGTGCCCAGTACCACAAGGAAAAAAGAAAAAGGGTGGTGGTGGGGGGGCTTTCTTGCTGGCCTCAAACTCCTACCCTCAAGCAACCCTCCTGTTTCAGCTTCTTGAGTAGCTGGGACTATAGACACATAGCACCATGCCTTTTTTTTTTTTTTTGAACCAGGGATTGAACTCAGGGACACTTGGCCACTGAGCCACATCCACAGCCCTATTTTGTATTTTATTTAGAGACAGGGTCTCACTGAGTTGCTTAGGGCCTCGCCAAATTGCTGAGGCTGACTTTGAACTGGCGATCCTCCTGACTCAGCCTCCCAAGTCGCTTGGATTACAGGCGTGCGCAACCACGCCTGGCCACCACGCCATTTTTTTTGTTCCTGATGCTGGGGATTTAACCCAGGGCTTACTGCATGCTAAATATGCATCTCACCACTGTACTTTACCCTCAGTTCCTCATTGGTTATTCTTTATTTCTACCTAAGCTGCCATAGATTAGACATCATGAAATCTTTTTAGAAAATACTTTTGCCAATTGATTTGTGCCTCCAATGACCATCCCAAATTACAAAGAATGTGTTAGTAAATCCTAGTAATATCTTTTAAAATGTTGGATATTTAAAATTATTGTAGCAAGACTGATGCACAGTTTGCATGGGTTTGAGAGTCATACACCTTTTTCTTGGCAAATTATTTAATCTTTCCAAATTGTAAACAATTAGGGCTATTTTGAGGATTAAATGGGATAGTCTGTGTGCCTAACACAGATCTTGGCACATAGTAGGTACTCTTTAAATACTCATTCCCTTTCCTTTTCTACTTGCAGAATTTTGTCAAATATTTAAGTATTACAAAGCTTTCAGGAGGCTTTGATAGAAAGGTGCCCTCTGCTGTTCTTATTGCTCTCTCTAGTACTGCCTCCTTTTTTCTATCTCTACTGAAGATGGCTTCAGTGAGAAAAGTGCAATTGAAGAAACAGTCTGAAGGGATATTCTGGGGGAAATTTCCCTCTAATGCGGACTGGACGAGAGAGGAGGGCTACTGGGAATCCTGGCAGTGAAGACTCAGGGAGGTTGGTTCACTCTGCAGGCTTATGAGCGCAGGGAGGGAAGGTACTTAGTGTGTGTTGGGAAGGAAGGAGGGAACTAACATTTGAGCATTTTGTATTGCCATCAGATCTTGAAAACGGTTTAGGTGTGATGCTATGTTTGAGGTCCCAGAAGTAGTGAAGTCAGGATTCAAATCCAGATCTCCCTGACCCTATAGCTCATTTTCTCACCATCACACCAAATTCTTTCATAAATCTGCATTCTGTGTTTTCCAGTTTTTTATTCTAATATTTATTTGATGCAGTGCTGAAAATGGACCCCAGGACTGCACACATGCTAGGCAAGTACTCTATCACTGAGCTACACCCCAGCACTATCCAACATTTTTAATAAATATTTTCAAACATACATGACAGTTAAAAGAATGATACCCTAAGCACCCACCCATATGTATATCTACCACACAGGGTCAAAAGTTAATGTTTTGCCCTCTGAATATGTATGTGTGGAATCACTTAAAAATAAGTTGCAGATACTTGACCACACAACTCCTGAGAATAAGTTCTTTCTCCTGTATAAATATAATGCCATTGTCACATTTAAGAAATTAACAATAATTTTTTAATCATGTTACATCATTTTATATTCAGATTTCCAGTTTTCCTGAAAACCTGGTGCTGGGGATGGAGCACATAGCCTCATAACTGCTCGCACGTGCTTGACCACCAACGGCTTTAATACCCCACTGCCCAAAAACCCAGGACTCTTAGTTCAAGTGATGTCTTTTTTTTTTTTTTTTTTTTGGTACTGGGGAATAAACCCAGGGGCACTCCACCACTGAGCCACATCCCCAGCCCTATTTTGTATTTTATTTATTTATTTATTTATTTTTATTTTTTTATTTTTTTATTTACTTACTGATTCATTGAACACAAATGGAGTACAGCTCTTGTTTCACTGGTTGTACACAAAGTAGAGTCACGCCATCTGTGCGTTCATGCATGTACACAGGGCAGTGGTATCTGTCACACATTCTGTTGTTATTCTTACACCCCAACCTCAATCCCACTCCTCCCTTCCCTCTATGCTCTCTATCCTTCATCCATTCTTGCCACCCTTCCCCCCCACATTATGCGTCATCATTCATTTATCAGAGAGACCACTCGGCCTTTGGATTTTTGGGATTGGCTCATCTCAATTAGCGTTAACAGTCTCCAACATCATCCATTTACCTACAAATGTCATAATTTTATTCTTCTTTATGGCTGAATAATATTCCATTGTGTATATATACCACAGTTTCTTTATCCATTCATCTAGTGAAGGGCATCTAGGTTGATTCCACAATCTAGCTATTGTGAACTGAGCAGCTATGAACATTGATGTGGCTGCATCACTGTAGTAATCTGATTTTAAGTCCTTTGGGTATAGGCCAAGGAGTGGGATAGCTGGGTCAAATGGTGGATCCATTCCAAGTTTTCTAAGGAATCTCCACACTGCTTTCCAGAATGGCTGCACCAACTTGCACTCCCACCATCAATGTATGAGTGTACC
>JAJEJO010022860.1:0-10618 GCA_020662805.1 Glaucomys volans | reverse complement strand
CTTCTGCAAACATCCTAGATCCCTCCTACACACATCCTAGAGTCCTCCTACACAGATCCTAGATCCCTCCAGCACATGTCATAAAGCCCTCGTACACACCACTTAGAGCCCTCCTGCACATGTCCTGGATCACTCTTCCACACATCCTAGAGCTCTCCTTCACACGTCCTACAGCCCTCCAGCACACATATTAGATCCTCATACACACAACCAAGAGCCCTCCTACACATGTCCTAGAGTGCTCCTGCACATGCCATAACCCACTCGTACATATGTGCTAGAGCCCTCCTTCACCCATCCTACATCCCTCCTGCACACATCCTAGAGCCTTAATTCACAAGTCCTGCAGACCTCCTACACAATCCTAGAGTCTTAATTCACACGTCCTCCAGCCCTCATGCACACGTCCTACAGCCTTCCTGCACACATCCTACACACCTTCTGCACACGTCCTACAGCCCTCCTACGCACATCCCTGAGCCCTCTGACACACTTCCTACAGTTTTTCCTCACACATCCTACAGCACTCTTTCACATGTACTACCGCCCTCCATTACCTGTCCAATAGCCCTACTTCACACATCCTACAGACCTACTGAATACATCCTACAGCCCTCCAACACATCTCCTGGAGCACTTCGACACATGTCCTAGAGCCCTCCTTCCTACAACCTACAGCCCTCCTGCACACATTCTAGATCCTCCTACACACAACCAAGAGCCCACCTACACAGGTCCTAGAGTCCTCCTGCAAAGGTCATAAAGCCCTCGTACACACATGCCAAAGCCCTTTTTCTGCCATCCTACATCCCTCCTGCACACGTCCTCAATCCTTAATTCAAAAGTCCTGCAGCCCTCCTACGCATGTCCTAGTCCCTCCTACACACGTCCTAGAGCCCTCCTACATACGTCCTGGAGGACTCCTACACACGTCCTAGACCCTTCCTGCACACGATTTAGAGCTCTCCAGCATACATCCTACAGAGCTCCTGCACACGTCCCAGTGCCCTCCTCAACACATCGTAGAGCTCTCATTCACATGTCCTACAGCCCTCCTACACACATTTTAGCGCCCTACTACACACTTCTTAGATCCCTCTTAAACACATATTAGAACACTCCTACACACGTGCTACAGACCTCGTACACACCTCTTTCAGCCCTCCTGCACATGTCACAGAGCCCTCTTGCACACGTCATAGAGCCCTTCTGCAAACGACCTAGAGCCCTCCTACACACGTCCTTGAGCCCTCCTGCACATGACTTAAAGCTCTCCTGCACACAAACTAGAGTTCTCCTGCACACGAAGTACAGTCCTTCTGCACACGTCCTTGAGCCCTTCTTCACAAATCCTACAGCCCTGGTACACATGTAATTGAGCCCTCCTACACAATTCTTACATCCCTCCTAAACACATATTAGGGCCCTCCTACACACATCGTAGAGATCTCCTGCACACATCCTACAGCTCTCCTTCACATATCTTACATCCTTTCTGCACATGTCCTAGAGCCTTAATTCACAATTCCTGTAGCCCTTCTACACACATCCGAGAACCCTCTTACACACATCCTAGATCCTTAATTCACAAGTCCTACAGCCCTGCTACGCGAATCCTAGACCCTTCTACACACGTCCTAGAGCCCTCCTACATACGTCCTTGAGCACTCCTACACATGTCCTAGGACCCTCCTGCACACGTCCTACAGCCCTCCTGCACATATCCTACAGACCTCCTGCACACGTCCTACAGCCCTCCTACACACGTTCCTGAGCACTCCTACACACGTACCTGAGCCCTCCTACACATGTCCTAGAGATCTAATTCACACGTCCTACAGTCTATCTGCACACATCCTACAGTACACTTGCACATGTATTACAGCCCTCCTGCACACGTCCTACAGCCCTACTTCACACATCCTACAGACCTCCTTAACACGTCCTAGAGCCCTCCTACACAACTCCTAGATCCCTCCTACACATGTACTAGAGCACTCCCACACACCTACTAGAGCCCTCCTTCACCCGTCCCACATCTCTCCTGCACACATCCTAGAGCCTTAATACACAAGTCCTGCAGCCCTCCTACACACATCCTAGAACCCTCCTACATACATCATGGAGCACTCCTACACACATCCTATAGCCCTCTGCACACGTCTTAAAGCCCTCTTGCACAAGTCTTAAAGTCCTCTTGCACACGACCTTGAGCCCTTTTGACACGTCCTACATTCCTCCTATACGTGGTATAAATCCCTCCTACACACGTCCTAGAGCCCTCCAAAAATGTCCTAGAGCCCTCCTACACACGTACTATATCCCTCCCACACACGTCCTACAGCCCTCCTACACACGTCCCAGAGCCCTCCAACACACTTCCTAGAGCCCTCCTGCACACGTTTTACAGCCATCCTGCAAAGGTCCTATATCCCTCCTGCAAACGTCACAGAGCCTTCCTCCACACGTCCTAGAGCCCTCATTCACACATCCTCCACCCACCTGCAAATGTCCAACAATCCTCCTACACACGTCTTACAGCCCTCCTACACACATCCTACAGCCCTCATGCCCATATCCTACATCCCACCTGCACAATTCACACACACCTCCTGCTCACATCCTTGAGCCCTCCTTCACAAGACCTAGAGCCCTCTTTCACACGTCCTACAACCCTCCTGCACACGTCCTAGAGTCCTAGTTCGCACGTCCTTCAGCCCTCCTTCAAAATCATACAGCCCTCCTACACATGTCCCGGAGCACTTCAACACAGGTCCTAGAGCCCTCCTTCCCACGTCCTACAGCCCTCCTGCACACATCCTAGATCCTCCTACACACAACCAAGAGCCCTCCTACACAGGTCCTAGTGTCCTCCTGCACATGTCATAGAGCCCTCCTACACACATCCTAGAGCCCTTCGACACACTTCCTAGATCCCTCCTTCACAGGTCCTACAGTCTTTCTGCACATATCCTAAAGCACTCTTGCACATATACTAAAGACCTCTGGCACACCTCCTACAACCCCACTTCACACGTCCTACAGACCTCCTGCACATGTCCCAGGTCCCTCCTCAACACATTGTAGAGCTCTCATTCACATGTCCTACAGCCCTCCTACAAACGTTTTAGAGCCCTCCTAACATCTTAGATCCCTCCTAAACACATAATAGAGCACTCATACACACGTGCTACAGACCGCCTACACACCTCTTTCAGCCCTCCTGCACATGTAACAGGGCCCTCATGCACACGACATGGAGCCCTTCTGAAAAAAACCTAGAGCACTCCTACACAAGTCCTAGAGCCCTCCTGCAAAAGACTTAAAGCTATCCTGCACAAATCCTAGAGTTCTCCTGCAAACGACCAACATTCCTCTTGCACATGTCCTTGAGCCCTCCTTCATAAATCCTACAACCCTGGTACACATAGAATTGAGCCCTCCTACACACTTCTTTCATCCCTCCTAAACACGTATTAGAGCCCTCCCACACACATCCTAGAGCTCTCCTTCACACGACCTACATCCCTTCTGCATATGTCCTAGAGCCTTAATTCACAAGTCCTGCAGCCCTCTTACACACATCCTAGATCCCTCCTACACATGTCCTAGAACCCTCCTTCACACGTTGTACAGCCTTCCTGCACACGTCCTACATCCTCTCACACACATGTCTGACAGACCTTCTGCAAACATCCTAGATCCCTCCTACACTCATCCTAGAGCACTCCTACACAGATCCTAGATCCCTCCAGCACATGTCATAAAGCCCTCGTACACACATGCTAGAGCCCTCCTTCACACGTCCTACAGCCCACCTGCACAAGACCTAGAGTTTTCCTGCTCATGTCGTGGACCACCCCTACACACATCCTAGAGCTCTCTTTAACACGTCTTACAGCCCTCCAGCACACATCCTAGATCCTCCAACACACAACCAAGAGGCCTCCGATACATATCCTAGAGTCCTCCTTCACATGTCATAAACCCTTCGTACACACATGCTAGGGCCCTCCTTCACACATCCTACAGCCCTCCTGCACATGACCTAGAGCCCTCCTGCACATGTCCTAGATCCCTCTTACACACATCCTAGAGCTATCCTTCGCATGTCCACCAGCACTCCAGCACACATATTAGATCCACCAACACACAACCAAGAGCCCTCCTACATATGTCCTAGAGTCCTCCTGTACATGTCATAACCCACTCGTACATATGTGCTACAGCCCTCCTTCACCCATCCTACATCCCTCCTGCACACATCCTAGAGCCTTAACTCACAAGTCCTGGAGACCTCCAACACAATCCTAGAGTCTTAATTCACAAGTCCTGAGTCCTCCTATGCAAGTCCTAGAACCCTCCTAAACACATCCTAGAGCCCTCCTATACCCGTCCTGGAACACTCCTACACACATCCCTGAGCCCTCCTACACACGTCCTAGCGCCCTGCTGCACACGTCTTAAAGCCCTCTTGCACACATTTTAAAGCCCTCTTGCACACGAGCCCTACTTGACACGTCCTACATTCCTCCTATACACGTCATAATGCCCTCCTAAACACGTCCTAGAGCCCTCCCAAAAACGTCCTAGAGCCCTCCTACACACGTCCTATACCACTCCCACACATGTACTATCGCCCTCCTACATAGGTCCTACAGCCCTCCTGCACACATACTACAACACTCCTTCAAATGTCATACAGCTTCCTGCACTCATCCTAGAGCCCTCCTTCACACATCCTATAGTCCTCCATCACATATCCTTCAACCCTTCTAAATTTGTCCTGGAGCCCTCCTACACATGTCTTAGATCCCTCCTAATCACGTACTAGAGCTGTCCTACATTCATCCTAGAGCCTTCCTACCCACGTCATAGAGCCCTCATGCACAGTTAAAACAGCCCTCCTGTGCCCATCATAGAGCCCTCCCGCACAACCCTTGAGCCTTACTTCACACATCCTACAGCCCTCCTGTACAATTCACACAGACCTCTTGCACACATCTTTGGGCCCTCATTTGCGCTACCTACAGATCTCCTACACACGTCCCAAAGCCCTCCAACACACGTCCTAGAGCCCTCCTGTATACGTTTACAGCCATCCTGCAAACGTCCTAAAAACCTCCTGCACACGTCACAGAGCCCTCCTCCACATGTCCTAGAGCCCTCCTTCACACATCTTCCACCCTCCTGCAAAGGTCCTACAACCCTCCTACACACGTCCTAAGGCCCTCCTACACACCTCCTACAGCCCTCATGCACACGTCCTACATCCCGCCTGCACAAAACACTCATACCTCCTTCTCACATCTTTGAACGCTCCTTCACAAGACCTAGAGCCCTCTTTCAAACGTCCTACAACCCTCCTGCACACGTCCTAGAGTCCTACTTCACACGTCTTTATGCCCTCCTTCAAAAGTCCTACAGCCCTCCTACACACGTGCTAGAGCCCTCCTACACATGTCTTAGAGCCCTCCTTCTCACGTCCTACAGACTCCTGCACATGACCTAGATCCTCCTGCACACAACCAAGAGACCTCCTACGCAGGCCGTAGAGTCCTCCTGCACATGTCATAAAGCCCTCGTACACACATGCTAGAGCCCTCTTTCACCCATCCAACGTCCCTCCTGCACACGTCTAGATCCTAAATTCGCAAGTCCTGCAGCCCTCCTACGCATGACCTAGAACCTCCTACACATGTACTAGATCCCTCCTGCACATGTACTACAACCCTCCTGCACACATCCTACAGTACTAGAGCCCTCCTACACATGTCATAGAGCCCTCATGCACATTTCCAATAGCCCTCCTGCACTCATCATAGAGTCCTCCTGCACAACCCTTGAGCCCTCCTTCACAAATCCTACAGCCCTCCTGTACAATTCACACAGACCTCTTGCACACATCTTTGGAACCTCATTGAAGTGACCTACAGCCCTCCTACACACGTCCCAGAGCCCCCCAACACACTTCCAAGAGCCCTCCTGTACACATTTTACAGCCATCCTGCAAATGTCCTAGATCCCTCCTGCACACGTCACAGAACCCTCCTTCACACATCCTAGAGCCCTCATTCACACATCCTCCACCCTCCTGCAAAGGTCCTACCACCCTCCTTTACACGTCCTAAAGCTCTCCTACACACGTGCTACAGCCCTAATGCACAAGTCCTACATAACCCCTGCACAATTCACACATACCTCCTGTTCACATCTTTGAGCCCTCCTCCACAAGACCTAGAGCCCTCTTTCACACGTCCTACAAACCTCCTGCACATGTCCTAGAGTCCTACTTCACACGTCCTTCAGCCCTCCTTCAAAAGTCTTAAAGCCCTCCTACACATATCCCAGAGCCCTCCTACACACGTCCTAGAGCCCTACAACACATGTATGAGAGCCCTCTCTCACACGTTCTACAGCCATCCTGCACACATCCTTGATCCTCCTACGCACAACCAAGAGCCCTCCTACACAGGTCCTAGAGTCCTTCTGTACATGTCATAAAGCCCTCATACACACATGCTAGAGACCTCTTTCACCTGTCCTACATCCCTCTGCACACTTCCTAGATCCTTAATTCACAAGTCCTGCAGCCCTCCTACTCATGTCCTAGACCCTCCTACACATGTCCTAGAACACTCCTACATACGTCCTGGAGCACTTGTACACACGCCCTAGACCCCTCCTGCACACATCTTAGAGCCCTCCTGCACACGCCCTAAAGACCTCCTGCACATTTTCAGAGCCCTGCTAAACACATCATAGAGCTCTCATTCACATGTCCTTCAGCCCCCCTACACACATTTTAGCGCCCTACTACACACTTTTTAATCCCTCCTAAATGCATATTAGAGCACTCCTACACATGTGCTACACACCTCGTACACACCTCTTTCAGCCCTCCTGCACATGTCAGAGACCCTCGTGCACATGTCATAGAGCCCTTCTTCAAACAACCTAGAGCCCTCCTACACACGTCCTAGAGCCCTCCTGCACATGATTAAAGCTCTCCTGCACACATCCTAGAGTTCTCCTGCACATGACCTACAGTCCTACACATGTCCTTGAGCCCTCCTTCACAAATCCTATAGCCCAGGTACACATGTAATTGAGCCCTCCTACACACTTCTCAGATCCCTCCTAAACACGAATTAGAGCCCTTCTACACACATCCTAAAGAACTTCTGCCCACGTCCTTAAGTTCTCCTTCACACATCTACATACTTTCTGCAAATGTCCTAGAAACTTAATTCACAATTCCTGCAGTCCTCCTACACACATCCGAGAACCCTCCTACACACATCCTAGTTACCTCCTTAAAAAGCCCTACAGCCCTCCTGCACACGTCCTAGATCCTCCAACACTTCCAAGAACCCTCCTACGCATGTCGAAGAGCCCTCCTGCACACGTCCTACAGCCCTCCTTCACAAGTCATACAGACCTTCTACACATGCCCTAGATCCCTCCTACACATGTCCTACAGCCCTCCTGCACATGTCCTACAACACTCCTGCAAAGATACTAGAGCCCTCCTGCACACATCAGAGAGCCCTAATTCACCCGACCTACAGCAATCCAGCCCACGTCCTAGAGTCCTCCTGCACACCACCTACAGCCCTCCTTCACAAGTCCTACACCCCTACTACACACGTCCTAGAGCCCTCCTACACACATCCTAGAGTCCTCCTAAACACGTCCAAGAGCCCTCCTGCACATGTCCTACAACCCTTCTGCAAAGGTTCTAGAGCCTTCCTGCACACATCAGAGAGCCATCCTTCTCACGCCTACAGCCATGTTACACACGCTCTAGAGACCTCCTGCACACGTTCTACAGCCCTCCTTCACAAGTCCTAGAGCCATCCTTAACATGTCTGACAGCCCTTCTGCAAACATCATAGATCTCTCCTACACACTTCCTAGAGCCCTCCAACACAGATCCTAGATCCCTCCAGCACATGTCATAAAGCCCTCGTACACGCATGCTAGAGCCCTCCTTCAAACGTCCTACAGCCCTCCTGCACACGACCTAGAGCCCTCCAGCACATGTCCTGGAGGATTCTTACACACATCCTAGAGCTCTCCTTCACACGTCCTACAGCCCTCCAGCACACATCCTAGATCCTCCTACACACAACCAAGAGCCCTCCGACACATGTCCTAGAGTCCTCCTGCACATGTGATAAACCCTTCATACACACATGCTAGGGCCCTCCTTCACCCGTCCTACATCCCTCCTACGCACATCCTAGAGCCTTCATTCACAAGTACTGCAGCCCTCCTACGCACGTCCTAGAAACCTCCTAAACACATCCTAGAGACCTCTTACACACGTCCTTGAGCACTCCTACACAAATCCTAGTGCTCTCCTGCACACATCCTACACCTTCTGCACACGTCTTACAGACCTCATGAACACGTCCTACAGACCTCCTCCACACGTCCCTGAGCCCTCCAACACACATCCTAGGGCCCTCCAGCACTCGTCTTAAAGCCCTCTTGCACACGACCTAGAGCCCTACGTGCCACATCCTACATTCCTCCTATACAAGTTATAAAGTCCTCCTAAACACGTCCTATACCCCTCCCAAAAACGTCCTAGAGCCCTCCTAAACACATACTATACCCCTCCCAAACACATCCTATCACCCTCCTACATAGGTCCTATAGCCCTCCTGCACACATAGTACAGCCCTCCTTCACATATACTTCAACCCTTCAAATTTTTCTAGAGCCCTCCTACACGTCTTAGATCCCTCCTAGTCAAGTACTAGAGCCCTCCTACATACGTCCTACAGCCCTCATGCACACTTCCAACAGCCCTCCTGCGCTCATCATAGAGCCCTCGTGCACAACCCTTGAGCACTCCTTCACACATCGTACAGCCATCCTGTACAATTCGCACAGACCTCTTGCACACATCTTTGAGCCCTCATTTACGCTACCTACAGCCCTCCTACGCATGTCCCAGAGCCCACCAACACAATTCCTAGACCCCTCCTGCACACGTTTCACAGCCATCCTGCAAATGTCCTAGATCCCTCCTGCACACGTCACAGAGCCCTCCTCCACATGTCCTAGAGCCCTCCTTCACACATCTTCCACCCTCCTGCAAAGGGCCTACAACCCTCCTACACACGTCCTAAAGCCCTCCTACACACGTACTACAGTCCTCATGCACATGTCGTATATCCAGCCTGCACAATTCACACATACATCCTGCTCACATCTTTGAGCCATCCTTCAAAACACGTTGAGCCCTCTTTCACATGTCCTACAACCCTCCTGCTCATGTCCTAGAGTACTACATCGCATGTCCATCAGCCCTCCTTCAAAAGCCCTAGAGCCCTCCTACACATGTCCCAGAGTCCTCCTACACATGTCTTAGAGCCCTCCAACACAGTCCAAGAGCCCTCCTGCACATGTCCTACAACCCTTCTGCAAAGGTACTAGAGCCTCCTGCACACATCAGAGAGCCCTCCTTCAACGTCAAACAGGCATCTTACAAACCTTCTAGAGTCCTCCTGCACACGTCCTACAGCCCTCCTTCAAAAGTCCTACAGCCCTCCTACACACGTCCTAGAGCCATCCTTAACATGTCTGACAGCCCTTCTGCAAACATCCTAGATATCTCCTACGCACATCCTAGAGCCCTCCTACAATGATCCTAGATCCCTCCAGCACGTCTCATAAAGCCCTCATACACAAGTGCTAGAGCCCACCTTCACATGTACTACAGCCCTCCTGCACATGACCTAGAGCCCTCCTGCTCATGTCGTGGAGCACTCCTACACACATCCTAGAGCTCTCTTTCACACATCTTATAGCCCTCCAGCACACATCCTAGATCCTCCTACACACAACCAAGAGGCCCCCGACACATATCCTAGAGTTCTCCTGCACATGTCATAAACGCTTCGTACACACATGCTAGAGCCCTCCTTCACACATCCTTCAGCCCTCCTACATACGACCTAGAGCCCTCCTGCACATGTCCTGGATCACTCTTACACACCTCCTAGAGCTCTCCTTCACACGACCTACAGCCCTCCAGCACACATATTAGATCCTCCTACACACAACCAAGAGGCCTCCTACACATATTATAGAGTCCTCCTGCACATGTCATAAACCACTCGTACATATGTGCTAGAGCCCTCCTTCACCCATCCTACATCCCTCCTGCACACATCCTAGAGCCTTAATTCACAAGTCCTGTAGACCTCCTACACAATCCTAGAGTCTTAATTCACTCGTTCTACAGCCCTCCTTCACATATCCTTCAACGCTTCTAAATTTGTCCTGGAGCCCTCCTACACATTCTTAGATCCCTCCTAATCACATACTAGAACTGTCCTACATACATCCTAGAGCCTTCTTACTCTCGTCATAAAGCCCTCATACACACTTCCCACAGCCCTCCTGCGCTCATCATAGAGCCCTCCTGCACAATGTAGGACGGGTGAAGGACGGATGTAGGACGGGTGAAGGAGGGCTTTAGGAGGTGTGTAGGAGTGCTCCAGGACATGTGTAGGAGGGTTCTAGGAGGTGTGTAGTAGGGCTCTAGGACGTGTTCCATGACTTGTGTTTATCTACATTTCTCTGTTTTCAAGATGATATT
>JAJEJO010022853.1:0-15851 GCA_020662805.1 Glaucomys volans | reverse complement strand
AAAAAAAAAAAAAAAGGTTGCCTATTTTTAAAAAAATTTGTCCTAACACCACTTTATTTCTTCATATATATATATACCTTTCTTTCCCCCTGAAGGGTATTTTGGCTGACTGTGGGATTCTGGGCTGAAGTTTCTTCTAGCATCTTAAGCATGCCGTGCCATTGATTCCATGGCTCTCATTGCTTCTGTTGAATAGTCAGCTATCAGTCCCCTGCCCAGTGCTTGAAGGTAATGTTGCACTTTTTCTTCTGGCTGCTGTTCAATTTCCTCTTTATCTTTCACTATAAGCAGTTTGACTGTAATATTTTACATCCTGCTTGAGATTTTAGAGTTTCTTTAGTCTAAGGTTTGATGTCTCAGGTGAATCATTTTCGCTAATTCTTAGCCATTCCCTCTTCAAATGTTTTTTTTTGCCCAATTTTTAAAGTATCTCCCTGATCTGGTTCTTTGATTAAAAGTATGTTTGACATTTTCACTTTATTCTTATGTCTCATCTGTTTTCTGCATTTTCTATTCTCACTGTGCTTCGGTATGAATATTTTATTATGAAATATCTTCACTTTCACTAATACATATTTGAGTTTGTCTTTAGAATTGTCTATTGACTTCTCATATTGAATTTGTTCATTTGGTAATATTTGCTTATTTATACTGGAATTTTAATTTAGTTCCTTGAAATAGAGCCCTTTCCTTTCATAAAATTTTCCATATTGTCATCTGTTTTCTTAAACATGTTAATCTTTCAGAAATTTCAGTAGTCAAAAGACTTTAGTAGAAAATAAATCTGCCAAAAGATGACATTGCCCTGGCCCATTGAACCTTTTCTCCACAAGTAGGGACAGTAACCCTAGATATAAAGGCAAAAAGTCACGACCATTATATATAGCAAAAGAGAGGGTAACCTGTGTTTATGACCTAAAACTGATTAGAGTTAACAGCTGAAATAGGACTTGGTGATCATGTAAGCTAAACCCACAATGGTGCCTAGCTTCTTGTATCTGAAGAGCACTTCATACATATGTCTACATAAAGAATACATTCCCTAGATTAGTCTTTTTGTCAGCTTTCCATCACTATGACCAAATACCTGACAAAAACAACTCAAAGAAGGAAAGATCTATTTTGGCTCATGATTTCAGAAGTTTCAGTGCATAGCTGCCTGGCCCCATCACTGTGGTTTGTGGTGAGGCAGAGCATCATGGTCGGCAGCGTATGGTTGAGCAAAACTTCTCACCTCATGGTGGCCTGGAAGCAGAAAGAGGAAAGGGGAGAGGGAGAGGGCATGACCTTAGTGATCTATTTCCTCCCACTAAGATTTACCTCCTACAGTGTCTATCAGTTCCTAGGAGGACCACAGGTTAGTGACCAGATCTTTAGCACAAGGCCTTTGAGGGACATTTCAGATCCAGATCATAACAATGAATAAATTCAGCCCAGAAGGTGACCCACCTGTGACACAAATACAAACAGTGCTGAGACGGAGTTCAGTTCTGGAGACTGTCACATGGACTTTTTATGTCTATGAACTATTGTTCACTGGCACATGCCATTTTTTTTTTTTTTGCTTATCAGAATTTCATTATAAAAAAGTTTTTAAACATGTACAGAGTAAATAGAATGACTTACAAAGTAGTTAGAATAATGAATCTGCATGAATGTATCACCCAAGTTCAAAACCATTCACTACTCTAAGGATTATTTCAATTAATTATTATTTATTCCTCTACCATTCACTAATCCTCAACTCATTATCTTTTAACAGAAATTTCAAGGTAAAATTTATAAACATTGAAAAGACAAATCTTAACTATGCAATGTCAGCAAATGGACTTATTTATATAAAACCATGCTATTATGGACTAAATTGTCACCTCCCAAATTCACATACTGAAGCCTTACCTCCCAGCATGCCTGTCTTTGGAGACAGCGTCTGTAGGGAGGTAATTAAGTCTAAGTGAGGTCATAAGGACAGAGCCTTAATCAGATATTAAATAAGCAAAATTAGTAAAATGGTCAAGCAATCAGGGTAATGGACCCCAATTAAGTTTTTTTTTTCTTTTTCTTCCTGAATGTAAAGACCACTCAATGAGATTAATCTGTAGAAACATTCCAAACATTTCAGTCCACTCCTTTGTCCCAGAGAATTGAGAAAACTGGAGAAGGGGGCAGACTGGAAGAGACCTTAGAGGAAGTTCAAACTCAAGGGCTGAAGGACTCAGCCAATTAGAAGGTTTCAGGCCAAATCAATAGCCGTGGTACTGTTTCAATACCTGTTTAACATAGGGTTTTAACCAGTAGCCTTAACACTTTCCAATTCCTGTCTAGCCTGGGTTTGATCAATGCCTCTACTCAGAGAGCTGCATAAGCCCCCCAGCCTAGGACGTTTAAGTGGGAAAACCTGTCCTGTCACATCCCCTCTCACATTGCAGAAGTTCTATCTCTTTTTTCCTCACTTAAATAAATCCTATTCCATTTATTCTTGCCTTTCATTATCGTCTGTTGATTTCATTCTTTGAATTTGCAAGACAGGAGCGCAGAAAGAAATTGGTGAGGCCTGCAACTTATAGACTCCAGCCACCAGCAGAAGCAGAGAATCCAGTTCACTTCAAGCTCTGGTTTCAGTATGGTCTGTGTCCTTATAAAAGCTGGAAAAGAATCAGACTTCTCTTTCTCTCTCTCTGCACGCACAAAGAAAGAGTTACGTGTGCACAAAGTAATGGCAGTAAGTTCAGAGAGGAGACCTCAGAGTGAAACCTGCCTTTCCAGCATCTTGACCATTGACTTTCTCGCTTCCAACACTGAGAAATGAATTTCCATTGTTTAAGCCACCTGATCTGTGGTATGTTATTATTGGCAGCTCTAATCCACGAACACCAGCATGACAGGGAACATTTTAATCTACTCAGAAAATTCTTGCCTCTCCCTAAACATCCTAATGAGGATCCTAATGAGGTTCCCATCTTTGAGGCAACCACTGTTTTAATTTATTTAATCTTACATTAATATTGTCTGTTTTAGCAATTCATGTAAATGAAATAATTTAGTATGATGTCTGTTTTGTTTCTTTCACTCAATGTCATATCTTTGAGTCCTTTCCATATTATTATGCGTGTAAAGCTTGAGAAAGAGCGGCGTGTAAAGCTCCCAAAGGCGGTGGGTGGCGAAAGGAGTAAGCTTGCCAGATTCTGTGTCCCCGGGGCGAAATCTCCAGCCTCCCGGGGTGAAAGTCGGGGTGGGAGAGCCAGAAGAAGTTGGCATGTGGCTTTGGCTGCTCAGGGTTTTTATACAGAGGATAGGGTCAAGGGTCCTGTCCAGGAAAAGGTGGACCCAAGGTGGACGTCAGGGTCAGGAGGTTTGCTTCATTGGTCACTTCTGGCACAGTGTGTTGCTAGGTGACTGTGCTCCCTCCCCCTGCAACCACCCAATTCGATCTGACAACGTGGATAAGTAGTCCATTCCTTTTCAGTGCTCAGTAGTATTCCAGAATATGAATATATCATAATTTGTTCATTCTCATGTTGAAGGACATTTGAATTTATTCCAGTTTTGGACTATTGTGACTAGTGCTATGAACATTCTTGTACAATCTTTTTGGTAGACATAGTTTTGATTTCTCTTGGGCAAATACCTAGGAGTAAAGTTGCTTGGTCCAAGAGTAACTGTATATTTAGCCATTCTGTGATTGTGTCATATCTCATTGGAATCTTAGCTGACATTTCTCTGACTAAAAATGTACTTATTGGTCATCTATATAATTTCCTCTGTGAAGTGCCTGCTGTGTCTTTTCCTATTTTCAATTTATTATTGTTGTTAGGTTGTAGTAATTCATTAACTGTTCTGGATATAAGTTCTTTGTCAGACTTAAGATTTATGATATTTTCCACATATCTATGGCTTGCCTATTTTTTCCATAATGCTATCTCTTGATGAGCCCAAGTTTTAAATCTGACATTGTCTAATTTATCAAAATTTTCTTCTGTGATAATCATTTTCTGTGTTCTGCCTATGGAATCTGTGACCATGTCACCTTGTGAAACACTCTCCTGTATCTTCTTTGAGAAGCTTTATGGTTTTAGTTTTTATGTTGGGTCTATGATCTCTCCTAATGTCAACATGCTAAAGATCAGATTGTGTAGACGGCTTTGCAGCTTGCTCCCATCTCCAGTGCTATTGCATCGAGCTTTTCATGTGTCTTTAAAACACTTCTTAAATAATATTGCAGACTGTGTGACTTTCTGTGTGTTTAATGATTCTTGAGTTTTTGGACATTTAAGCTCCCCCCTCTGCTATTGTAAATAGTATTTGTAATGAAAATTTACATACATACATTTTGGATGCATTCCTAGAAGGGGGATTACTGGGCCAAATTATGTGAAACATCTTTAAGACACTTCATACACATCATATCCCCAAATGCTTTTCAGAAAAGAATTTAATTATGTTAATGCCCTCCAACTTGGGCTGGGGGTGCAGCCCAGTGGTAGAGTGTGTGCTCAGCATATATAAGGCACTGGGTTCAATCCCTGGTAACAGGAAGAAAGGAAGTTAGTTCCCTCCAGCAGAATATGCTAATGACTGTCTCATCCTGTCCTCTCATTGAGTGCTATCCTTCTTTAAAGTCTTCCTCTTTGACATGTTAAAGAAGGTGTCTCTTACAGGGCCAGTTTGTGTTTCTTGTATTATTCATGGGTTTGAGCTGTTAAAATGGATTTATGAGACTTGTTTTCCTCATCACTGAACAGTCTGTTAATAAGCTATGATTACTTATCCTTTACTTACCTGTAGGGGTCCTCCCTTTATTTCCTTTGAATTTGTTCCAGAAATGTTATGTGAAGGATATTGTGATATACCACTTGTCTTATTTTATGCCCATGTTGTTCTCAGGTTTTGGCTTGCGATTTTGCATATATTTTTATGTTAGTGGTTCTAGTCAAGATTTTTGTTATTGTTATCGAGGTAGGGTAGAACGAATAAAAAATGGAAAGATGTAGAGGAAGGCTAGGGAAAACAAGGATTTTAATAAAAAAAAAAATCTGCATGCTTTCCCAGGTCTGTTACTCCCTTATCCTGTCTCCTTCTAAGGCTGATTAGTCCCAAATCTCTGGGAAGTCTGGAAATCTACCTGTGCACTGTTTTCCCCCCAATAAATAGATTCAGAGAGATGTGCTATCTTGAGGAAGCTATAATTTAGGGGTCTTTCCTGTACTATCACTGATCAGATAATGAAGATGTCAGCCTGAGGATCCTGAGTTTGATCAGACCACCGGAAACCATCTTGAGGTCACAGCACTGATGTTCCTACATACCTTTCCATTCCCACCCCTAACCAAATGTCCTTTAAAAGGAGAGTTGGGAATTCCCAATATGGCATCTCTCACACCCACATTCTCCTTTGAGTGGGTGTTCCTTGCTTTACCCGCAAGGTGACTTTGTCTTGAGTTTGCCCTTGTTCTCCCTCGATGAACCTCCGTCTATGCCTGACTGGCATGTGCCAGAATTCTGTCACACAAGCCCACAACCTACTGGTACTGAGTTGAGTTCCCCCCTCTCTCTGGGAACTCCTTGGACCCTTCTTCTGAGACACCTCTTCTCCCATGACACTCTAAAGCTGTTTAGAAATACATCATAGTAAAATTTCAAGAGATAGGGAAGGTAGTAGTGGTGGGCTTTCACTAGAAAGGTAAAGAATTCCATCTTTGATCTGCTCAGCAATGACCCTGTATTCATAAGTTGATCCTACCCATATCCCAGGTCTCTTTCCCTATGTACAGAAACAGATAAACATTAAAAATTTTTGAGACTCCTCCATGATAGTATAACTAAACGCAAAGTATTATGCCTATAAGCAATTTTATTATACATATTGTGTGGTAGGTAGATATCCACATTTTTTTCTTCCCATAAAATTTTTAGGAGATAAAAACATTAAGTATCATTTCACTCTTTTTAATAAAAGTAATCTTATCATATTTAAGAAAAAACAGTCCCCAAAGAGAAAAGATTTATCATTGAAAATAAATTCAGTTGCCATTGTATATAATACCCTGGGGGAATTAAGGAAGAAAGATAAATCTTAATTAATGAAGATGTATTCTAAAGACACCTTTTCCCATCAGGTACAGCTATGCTTTGTGAGACCTTACCATGAGCCGTTATTCCTCCTGGTAGTTAATAGTAATTCATGAATGTTTCTTATGAATCGAAACCATCTAGCTTATGGGGTTGTTTCCTTTGAAACAAATCTATGAAATCATAGATTTGTTGGAGACTTAGAAGATTTGAACACTATCTTGTTTTATAGTTGTGAGAATTAAGGACAAAAGAGTTTAAATATTTTCTGTATTTTCTCAAAAACTAATTATTTCCTTAAAAATTAATGATCGAGAGACATCAGGCTCAGCCCAGCACAGATGGCTGAGAGTTCCCCACTCGGGACGTCGGCCCAGAGCGCTCCCATGGGTCCTCCATGGGGTCTGCCGGCACAGCCCAGAGGCGAGTCTTCAGCACGGGAAGTGGGCACTGAGGAGAGGCCACTTGGGTCATCCTCTCCAGGGGGCCCAGCTCAGAGGCTTGCATTCAGCTCAGCCAAGTCCCACGAGAATTCCAGGTCTGGGAGGCGGACCCAGTGACAGACATCAGGCACAGCCCAGTGCAGATGGGTGAGAGTTCCTACCTGGGAGGGCAGCCCAGAGCACTCCTGTGGGTCCTCTGAGGGGGCAGCAGGCACAGTCTAGAAGCAGGAGCCTTCAGTGTGGGGGAAGCGAGCATAGAGCACACACTTGAGGCTCCCACACTGGGAGGCTGAGCCCAGAGGCCAAGTCTTGCTCCAGCCTGGCCCCAGCCCGTAGTCTAGTGCTACTGAAGACTAGGAGGTGAGATATTGGTAATCTGTAGGGACGCCACTTGTTTTAAGGAGCGAAGCTGCTATACCCCAGATTCTCACTGACAGAAGGGAAGATACATGAACAACATGAGAAGACAGGGGAAGAAAGTGTCTCAAACAAACCTAGATACTGCATCAACAGAATCCAGTGAGAACATGGTAGAAGAAATGTCAGAAAGAGAGTTCAGAATGTACATAATTAAAATGATCAGAGAAGCAAACGATGAGATGAGAGAGAAAATGCAGGAAATGAATGATCTTGCCAATCAACAGTTAAAAGAACAGATGCAGAAAGCAGAAGATCATTTGAATAAAGAGATAGAAACATTGAAAACAAACCAAACAGAAATCCTTGAAATGAAGGAAACAATAAACCAAATTAAAAACTCAATAGACAGCATAAGCAGCAGGCTAGATCACCTGGAGGATAGAACATCAGACATTGAAGAAAAAATATTTCATCTTGAAAACAAAGTTGACCAAACAGAGAAGATGGTAAGAATTCATGAACAAAACCTACAAGAATTATGGGATATCATGAAAAGACCAAATTTAAGAATTATTGGAATTGAGAAAGGTGCAGAGATACAAACCAAAGGAATGAATAATCTATTCTATGAAATAATGTCAGAAAATTTCCCACATCTGAAGAATGAAATGGAAAATCAAATACAAGAGGCTTACAGGACACCAAATGTACAAAACTACAACAGATCAACTCCAAGGCACATTGTAATGAAAGTACCTAACATACAAAATAAAGATGGAATTTAAAAGGCAGCGAGAGAAAAAAATCAAATTATATTCAGGGAGAAACCAATATGGTTATCAACAGATTTCTCAACACAGACCCTAAAAGCAAGAAGGGCCTAGAATAATGTACTCCAAGCCCTGAAAGAAAATGGATGCCAACCAAGAATCTTATACCCAGCAAAACTCACCTTCAGATTTGGTCCTTCCATTATAAACAAAAGCTAAAAGAATTTACAAATAGAAAACCAGCACTACAGAACATTCTCAGCAAAATATTCCATGAGGAAGAAATGAAGATCAACAATGTAAACCAGCATAGGGAGGAACTACCCTAAAGGAATAGCCAAATAAAGGAGAAACCAAGTCAAGTTAAAAACCAAAAATAAGTCATAATGATTGGGAATACAAATCATATCTCAATAATAACCCTGAATGTTAATGATCTGAACTCATTAATCAAAAGACATAGACTGGCAGATTGGATTAAAAAGAAAGACCCAACAATATGCTGCCTCCAAGAGACACATCTCATAGAAAAAGATACTCACAGACTAAAGGTAAAAGGATGGGGAAAAACATACCATGCACACGGACTCAGTACAAAAGCAGGGGTTCCCATCCTCATATCAGATAAGGTGGACTTTAAGCCAAAATTAGATGGGATAATGAAGGACATTTCATTCTCCTTAAGGGAAGCATAAATCAGCAAGACTTAACAATCATAAATATTTATGCCCCAAACAATGGTGCATCCATGTATGTCAATCAAATCCTTCTCAACTCCAGGAACCAAATAGACCAAAACACAATAATACTGGGTGACTTTAACACACCCCTCTCACCACTGGACAGATCTTCCAAGCAAAAACTGAACAAAGAAACCATAGAACTCAATGACACAATCGCTAATTTAGACTTAACAGACATATATAGAATATTCCATCCATCAAGAAGTGAATACACTTCTTCTCAGCAGCACACGGATCCTTTTCTAAAACAGACCATATGTTATGCCTCAAAGCTACTCTTAGCAAACACAAAAAGATAGAGATACTACCTTGTATTCTATCAGATGATAATGGAATGAAATTAGAAATCAATGATAAAATAAAAAACAGAAACTACTCCAACACCTGGAGATCAAATAATATGCTACTGCCTGATGCATGGATAGCAAAAGACACTAGGGGAGAAATAAAAAAAATTCTTAGAGGGCAACAAGAACAAAGATACTACATATCAAAATCTCTGGGATGCTATGAAAGCAGTGCTAAGAGGAAAATTCATTGCATGGAGTGCATTCAATAAAAGAATGAAAAATCAATGAATAAATGGCCTCACATTACAGCTCAAAGCCCTAGAAGAAGAAGAAGAGATCATCACCAAAAGTAGTAGAAGACAGGAAATAATTAAAATCAGAGGGGAAATCAATGAAATTGAAATAACAGAAACAATTTAAAACATTGACAAAGCAAAAAGTTGGTTCTTTGAAAAAATAAACAAAATTGATAAACCCTTAGCCACACTAACAAAGAGGAGAGAGAAAATTACTAAAATTCGTGATGAAAAAGGAAATATCACAACAGACTCTAATGAAATACAAAACATAATGAGAAGCTATTTTGAAAATTTATACTCCAACAAAATAGAAAACCTGGAAGACATCAACAGGTTCCTAGAGGTTTATGAGCCACCCAAACTGAATCTGGAGGACATACACAACTTAAAAAGATTAATTTCAAGCAATGAAATAGAAGAAGTCATCAAAAGCCTACCAACAAAGAAAAGTCCAGGACCAGATGGATTCATAGCTGAGTTCTACAGACCTTCAAAAAAGAGCTCATTCCAATACTCCTCAAAGTATTTCATGAAATAGAGGAGGAGGGAACCCTTCCAAAGTCACTCTGTGAAGGCAATAGCAGCCTGATACCAAAACCAGAGAAGGACACATCAAGAAAAGAAAATTTCAGACCAATATCCCTAATGAACATAGATGCAAAAATTCTTAACAAAATTTTAGCAAATCGCATACAAAAGCATATTAAAAAGATAGTGCACCATGATCAAGTGGGTTTCATCCCAGGGATGCAAGGTTGGTTCAACATCCGGAAATCAATCAATGTAATTCACCACATCAACAGACTTAAAGTCAAGAACCACATGATTATTTCAATAGACGCAGAGAAAGCATTTGACAAAATACAGCACCCCTTCATGCTCAAAACACTAGAAAAAATAGGAATAGTAGGAACGTTCCTTAACATTGTAAAGGGTATCTATGCTAAGCCCACAGCTAACATCATTCTAAATGGAGAAAAATTGAAAGCATTCCCCCTGAGAACTGGAACAAGGCAGGGATGCCCTCTTTCACCACTACTATTCAAAATTGTCCTTGAAACTCTAGCCAGAGCAATTAGACAGACCAAAGAAATTAGAGGAATATGAATAGGAAAAGAAGAGCTCAAACTATCCCTATTTGCTGATGACATGATTCTGTATTTAGAAGATCCTAAGAATTCCACCAGAAAACTTCTGGAACTCATTAATGAATTCAGTAAAGTAGCAGGATATAAAATTAATGCTCATAAATCTAATGCATTTTTATTCGTAAGTGATGCATCCTCTGAGAGAGAAATTAAGAAAACTACCCCATTCACAATAGCCTCAAAAAAAAAATACTTGGTAATCAATCTAACAAAAGAAGTGAAAGACCTCTACAATGAGAACTACAGAACACTAAAGAAAGAAATTAAAGAAAACCTTAGAAGATGGAAAGATCTCCCATGTTCTTGGATAGGCAGAATTAATATAGTCAAAATGGCCATACTACCAAAAGCGCTATACAAATTCAATGCAATTCTGATTAAAATCCCAATGATGGACCTCATAGAAATAGAGAAAGCAATCATGAAATTAATTTGGAGGAATAAGAGACCCAGACTAGCTAAAGTAATTCTTAGCAAGAAGAGTGAAGCAGGGGGTATCACAATACCGGACCTTCAACTATATTACAGAGCAATAGTAACAAAAACAGCATAATATTGGCACCAAAATAGACAGGTAGATCAATGGTACAGAATAGAGGACACAGAGACAAAGCCACACAAGTACAGGTATCTCATCCTTGACAAAGGAGCCAAAAACATGCAATGGAGAAAAGACAGCCTCTTCAACAAATGGTGCTGGGAAAACTGGAAATCCATATGCAGCAAAATGAAACTAAACCCATATCTCTCACCCTGTACAAAACTCAACTCAAAATTGGTCAAGGACCTAGGAATTAGACCAGAGATCCTGCACCTAATAGAAGAGAAAATAGGTCCAAATCTTCATCATGTTGGCCTAGGACCAGATTTCCTTAACATGACTCCCAAAGCACAAGAAATAAAAGCAGGAATTAATGATTGGGATAGAGTCAAACTAAAAAGCTTTTCCTCAGCAAAGGAAACAATTAGCAACGTGAAGAGAGAGCCTTCAGAATGGGAGAAAATCTTTGCCACACACACTTCAGATAGAGCACTAATCTCCAGAATCTACTAAGTGCTCAAAAATCTTTACACCAAGAATACTAATAACCCAATCAATAAATGGGCCAAGGAAATGAACAGACACTTTACAGAAGAAGATCTACAAGTAATCACCAGATTTATGAAAAATGTTCAACATCCCTAGTTATAAGAGAAATACAAATCAAAACCACCTTAAGATTTCATCTCATCCCAACTAGAATGTCTTTTATTAAGAATACAGGCAACAATAGGTGTTGGCAAGGATGTGGGGAAAAGGGTACACTCATACCTTGCTGGTGGGATTGCAAGTTAGTGCAGTCATTCTGGAAAGTGGTGTGGAGATTCCTTAGAAAACTTGGAATAGATCCACCATTTGACCCAGCTATCCCACTCCTTGGCCTTTACCCAAAGGACTTAAAATCAGATTACTACAGTGATGCAGCCACATCAATGTTCATAGCTGCTCAATTCACAATAGCTAGATTGTGGAACCAACCTAGATGCCCTTCAATAGATGAATGGGTAAAGAAACTGTGGTATATATACACAATGGAATATTACTCAGCCATAAAGAAGAACAAAATTATGGCATGTGCAGGTAAATGGATGATGTTGGAGACTGTCATGCTAAGTGAGATTAGCCAATCCCAAAAATCCAGAGGCCGAATGGTCTCTCTGATAAGTGAATGATGATGCATAATGCGGGGTGGAAGGGAGGCAAGAATGGAGTGAGGATAGATAGCATAGAGGGAAGGGAAGGGTGGGGTCGGGGTGGGGGGTAATAATAATAACAGAATGAGGTGGACATCATTGCCCTGTGTACATGTATGAATGCAGAGATGGTGTGACTCTACTTTGTGTACAACCAGAAAAACAATAGCTGTACTCCATTTGTGTTCAAAGGATCAAAATAAATATATAAAAAAAATTAATGATAGAGTCCAAACCAGAAACTAGAGTCTCTTGCTGTTACAGGGCTGGGGTCTTCCAGAAAACTGAGGCAGCATGAAGGACCCCCCTCCTGCCCCCACCCACACACAAAGAAATCCTGATTCTTGTGATCAAGTCAGAAAGATTTCAGACATATTTCTCAGAGTAACAGGCATGAGTTTTTAGAAGGGATAGGACAGGGGAAAGGGGACTCTCTCAGGGGAGAGAGAGGGTCCTCTCAGAGAGCAGAGGGACCATGTACTTTTCCTGCCCTCTTGTTTCATTAGGGGTCCCAGGGAAGTTTCCAGAGAGTCCCATCCAGGTTCACCTCTTGACTTTTGACTGACAACAGGATGACATCACTTTTGAATCCCCACTGTCCTGGCAACTCTAGGTCACTTTGGTCCCTGCTGATGGGTTCTAAGTGGAACTTGCTCTTACATATTTGGAATGGAGAATTATCCTTATCTCCTGAGTTTTGGGATCTGGTCTGTGTCAGGGTCACAAAAGCTGTCCCCAGGGTAACTTGTGTTCTTCTTATCAGCATTTGAGGCTGCCTTTCTCCTGCAGATAACAGGTAGTTTGCAGAGAAATGTCACATATCGCGTGAACTTAAGCCAGGCAGGGCTGCAGGTACATTGCTCTTCAAAAGAGAAAGCCTTAGGGGGTCAGCACATTGGGCCCAGTTTAAAGACTTGTTCCCTTATCCTTATGTTCCCATCACTCATGTCTGTCTGTCCCCTATCACTGCCATCTATTCTGTAGTCCTTCCATAGTTGGTAAGTAAATTCCAAACAGTTAACTCAAAATTAAAAGTAGGCCACTTCAAAATTAGTACTTTTTAGCACAAAATTCATCAGTTCAAAAGCTAACATGCTTTCTAGTTCTAAGACAACGACTTGTGTTCTTTCAATGTGATAGGAAAGAAGTCCCCAAATCTAACATCTGAAAAATTATACATTTAGAAAAGGATGCAAATTATGACTTTGAAAGAGTTTGTCATTTGCTTATGGAATGGATCTGATCTTTCTACTAGATGTCGGAAGGCAAAACTTTGGGGGATATTTTCCTTTTGCTACTTAGGAAATATCCCACCAGCTCTAGAGGCTGAGACAGGAGGACTGCAAGTTCAAAGCCAGCCTCAGTGACTTAGTGAGGCCCTAAGCAAATTAACAAGACCCCTGCCTCAAAATAAAAAAGATGAAAAAGGGCTTGGGATGTGAGTCAGTGGTTAAGTGCTCCTGGGTGCAATCCCTGGTACCAAAAAACTATAAATACATCTCAAAACATCTTTTAAATTTATTCCAAAGAAAAAAATGTTTGCTGCAAAGTCTCCTCAGCCTATTTATGAGAAATGAATTGTTGTTTCCTTTTAGAACAAGGTAAACAAAGCCATAAAAAGCATTGCTCAAAACTGTCAGAGATGCACACAGCTTTTAAATCAGAAGGGAAACTCCCTGCTGCATTTTAAGCCAGTGCTTTGTTATGCCAAACTAAGCAAGTAGTTGAAACGATGAATGAAAAAGCAACATTCTAGCATGTCCAGTGATAAACGTGCTGTCTGCACCCTCCTTAACGACTGCAAGGCGTGACTGATGAACTGAGCCACTGACCTTTGTGGAATAAACTTCTTTCTGTAAACTGCGTGAACAGCTTGCTATTATCTAGATTTATTTTAAGTTAGATGAACTGTTGTTTGGATAACATATAGTTCTGGTAGTTATTAATAAGAAAGGACACAACTAAATTCTATTAATTTAATGACAACCTGTTTCTTCCCCCCAGAGGTACCTCTGTCGCCATATTGGAAGATGAGGGAGTCTAAAGCCTTTTGAGAGTCTTCTGAAAATGAACCAGGAAGTAAGATATTGAAGGAAAGATTTAAAAAGTGCAGTCATTACATTTAACTCAGAGAGCCCAGCTTTGCAAAGTTGCCCATTTTTTTCTGTTATGCCCTCTCACTGAACATTGAAGTATACCAGTTAGATTCTCATAGAATGAACTCCAGTGCCAGCCCTGGAAGCCGCTTTTTCCATTTTATTAAATTAAGCGTCTATTTGTTTTTAAACTTGGACCAATGACTATTTGTGCAGATGCTACAAATGAGTTGGTGTAGGCTTTCTACTCTGAGCCTATTTGTAAGGTAAAAGAAGCTCATTGAGTTCCATCTACAGAAGCACTAGGCAAGGCAAAACTTGGTGTTCTCATTTGACCATATTTTTCTCAATGAAATGGAAATACAGATGTTGTTAGATAATTATATTTACCAAACAGTTCTTTTGGGGGGAAGTTAATTCATCAGGAAATCTACTATAGTTTCCTCTTTCTGGGTCAAGAGAAAAGTATTCCAATAGCACTCAGGGGAGTTTGAAGTACTCCCAAAAGAGAATTATAAAAGCAGGGATGTGATTGCTTAACTGATGATTAAAGAAATGCAGACTGCACTCTACCTTCTAGCACATTGCCAGTCTAGCTTTGGCCTCAACTTGTGTCAGCTGGAGTTGATCCTGCTGCTGTGTGACCAAGCTGAATTTCTATGGCACCCCAGGCCTTGTCCTGCTTATCCTTGAGGACAGGATGCTGGAAGGCCAGAGATCCTCTCCAGGTGATCAACCCAAACTGCTGGATCTAGGGTGGCTGCTGCCAGAGTGACCTCCAGAGCACCTACCACACAGTAACCCAAATTCCATACTGATTGACACACCTAGCGGCCGCCATGATGGAGGGCACCAGACCATAAAAGAGAGAAAAAGGGTTGTACCTGAGCTGGGGAGGCACCTCCAACTATTCCAGGAAAGACATGAATATTCCTCACCTTCATTAGCCTATCGCTCCCCCTCATTTCCATTACCCTATTTCTACAACCTTCCAACCCCCCATAGGAGGAGAAGCTAACTTGAAACCTGGGCTCCCACCTCTCCATTCACTGGCCATTGAATAAACTTGGGCCATTGGAGCTCAGAGTTTGGTCCAGGTTTTTGACCATTGCAATACCAAATAGAAAAAAGTCCCACTTTGGAGGGACTCCCCTTTTTAGGGGGAACCAAGAAGTTGTTGGTAACAATCCCACCAGAATTACTTTTTGGCAATATGCTTTGTGATGCTTAGAGAAAAGAGTTGGCGTCAAGAGCAGTGTCAAAGGTCTTGCTGGCACAGAACAGTGGAGTGGAGTGAGGACGTAGGGCTCAGGAATGGTCCCTGACAAATCATGAAATCATGAAACCACTCTATGGCAATTGCCTTGCAAACTCTGACCCCCAAATGGGGAGGCTTGTTAAATTAGGAAAGTCAGAAATACCTAAATGTGAGACCATTTAAGATTTTAACTAAAACTCCAGCAGGGAATAGAAATAACACAGGAGATAACTGGTCATCCAGAGTGGAGACTAACACCTGGGGGTCTGATGATTACATCTATTCGTGTTGAACTTGGGATTTGCATACCTTGAAATTCAGTATCTGGGAAAAACCCTTCATCTCCGACATGCTGAGAAAACTATCTTCAGGCTGGGCCAGTGGCACCTGCCAGTAATCCAGGCTACTCAGTAGGCTGAGGCAGGAGGATCTCAGGTTCAGGCCAGCCTGAGCAACTTAGTGACACCCTGTCTCAGATAAAATTTTAAAAGGGCTGGGGGTGTAGCTCAGTGGTAGAGGACTTGCCTAGCATGTGTGAGGCCCTGGGTGCAATCCCCAATGCTAAAAAAAAGAAAGGAAGAAAAGAAGGGAGGGAGGGAGTGAGAGAAGAAAAGAAAAGAAAGAAAAAGAAAGCTTTGTCC
>JAJEJO010022837.1:0-14659 GCA_020662805.1 Glaucomys volans | reverse complement strand
GACTCAAATAGGGATAAATGCTCTCAGATACACTAAATATAAAAATTGCAGTGCACACAGCTCAAGAAGTCAGTAGCATTTCATGAAAGCCAACAACGTGCCACCTTTCCATACTCAACAGAAAATCAGGTAATAATAACAACCCCACAACAATAAGGTGAAGATGATGGATCAATTAACTGGGTGAACTAGTGTTTTGTGTGACATACAGGTTGTGACTAACAGAAAAACCTCAAGGAGTGATATTCAATAACCACCACAGAGCCAGACAAAGGCAGGAAAGAACAT
Organism: Glaucomys volans; assembly: GCA_020662805.1. Classification (NCBI taxonomy): domain Eukaryota; kingdom Metazoa; phylum Chordata; class Mammalia; order Rodentia; family Sciuridae; genus Glaucomys; species Glaucomys volans. The sequence goes on along the minus strand of JAJEJO010022837.1, from coordinate 14,371 downwards.
TATCCCACCTTAGTGAAAGGAGGTAGATTCACAGTGAAGAGCCTTAAGCCTGATTATTACCTGCATATAAACTGCAAACTCTTTGAGTATCTGGAGCTTTCCAAAGCTAAGAATCTTTAGGTAGAAAGGTCAATAATAAGGAACAGCATTCTGCATGCAGGCTCTTCCTTCAGACGGTGGACAGTCCAGACGACCATCAGGAATATTCAACAACTCCAGGTTTCCCTCATTGACTGATTTCCACTGTAAACCAACCCTCTTCTCCCTATTTCTTCTCTCTCCCTCCTCCACCTCCATCAGTTCTCTGCTTAAACTTTCTGCATAGTCCCTTCTGTTATCTGACATGCTGCCTATTTTACTTCTCTATTCAGTTATCATTGTCTTCTGTAATCATAAGAAAATAAGTCCCATGAGAGCAGAGATTTTAATTTTTACCCATTATTCACTATTGTAACAGAGTCCCAAAATGCAGCATGCGATCTTGTGTCGACTTTGTTGAGTAAATCACTGGATGATGGTGGACAGCTACTAGAATATCTCAAAACAGGTTGATATTCCCTTTACATTAAAAATTTTTCCAGTTAGATTACCCATTATAGTTTATTTCAATCATCAACAATTCTGAGTTGATGGTAGGTAGTCCAAGAAAAAACTAAAACAAGCTTATATAAGTAAAATTCTGGTTGTGTTTCACTTGTTTTACTGACTGTTTCTATATCCCAAATGAAGTAGGGATGCCAAGTGGACGGAAGGGTGGCCAGAAGATACACATAGTCCTGAAGTGGACCACATCAGAACCAACCAGCTCCCACATGAGTATTTCACAGCACAATGAAAAGAACTTGTCAGTTACCTGAGCTATAGTGGCCTTCGGATTGCCCAGTAAATTTTTGAACGAACGCCTGATAATCCATTTGAGTTGATGACAGAAGGAGGTGACATAGGTGATATCCTTGAAGGCTGAGCTCCTCTTCTTCTTCTGATCCCCTGAAAGTTCATCTAGCTCAGCTTTTGTGTCTCTGCAGAAGGAGGAGTTGGCATAACATTCAACTAATGTTTCTATAACTGACTTTGCTCTCCAGGACAGCTGTTCAGTCTCATTAGCTTTGGATTAAAGTAGATAAAGAAAGGAAATATTATTAACAGATTACTACTAAACTAATCCATTCTTCTGTAACTCCTTTCTTGGATAACATTTTAATTCTAAAGCTTGGATATAAAAAGAACTACTAGCCTTGTCATTGCTTTATATATTAGAAAAACCACAGTGAAGGCACCAGACCACTTGTATAATCTATGGGTACAGCAAACTCACTGATTTTTTCCCTATTTCCCTATTTCAGGAATAGACTCCTTACCACACAGAGGGATAATTCCTAATATAGAAATCTGGCCCTTCCTTTCTACTCTGTACAAATGCATAAAGGGGCCAGTTTCTTATTTCAAAAATACCATATAAAATGAGAATATTTCTTAGTGGGGACCCCCTTCCAAATGATAGTATCATATAAATGCTCATTTATGAATTTTTTTAAAAAAGTGCCCACAGCTCTTATGAACAACAAAGTCTATCTGTTGACTAGCATCAGAACACAGCATTAACGTGAATTCACAAAGTTAGGTTTTAATGAGCCATCACATGGCTAAACTTCAGCCAGATCAACCAGGCAAAGTAAATCTAAGAGACTCACATACTTTCATAGACTTCTTCCTCCCTGTTTAATCCCACAGCAGAAAAGTCTCCATTAATGACATCCAGGAAGAAGTCCGCAGGGTTGTTGTAGGGCTCACAGGGGTAACCTGAGAAAGAAGATAACCCAGGAACTCAATATGACAGTCTTGGAAAGTAAAGAGGACTCACTTCCAGAAAGCAATGAAGGTGAGGCAAGGGAAGACATAATCTAATTTCCCATCTTCTTTTCCCAGTATTCATCTTTCCCCCTTATATATTAAAGTCACGCAAAATTTTAATGATTTTTTATTTTCCAGTCAATAGATAATAGACAGATGTAATAGATGTATCTATTACATAGATATATCTATCTATTATAAACATAGATAGATAGATAGATAGATAGATAGATATAGTTGTAATTTTCCACACCAATCATGGATTCTTCAGAACATCTTACATTAGTCCTTACCTATCATAAATCATGAAACCCAAATAGTCATCAATATGATCTGGTGATTATTAGTACTTCTCTGTAAAACTAAATCTAGGTCTAAGAAAAAAGGTATTAAATGCCTGGGCTTGTGCTCTCTGAGTTCACATAGTAAATACTGGAAGAATAGTTTACATATCAGCAAAAGGAGCTTCTCCACCATCTACATTCAGAGGGCTAAATTATTATCTGTCCACCTGCCATAATTCCAAATAGGCAGCAAATCCACAAAGCCTCATTATCAAGAGAACATGATCAGCACAGCACACCGGAGCTCTCACCTCAATTACTTTTGGCACAATCATCTGAACTTGACCTAAGCTCTGACTCTTAAGTTTATCTCTCTGGATTTCCCCAGACCTGTATGCTTGATCATATATGCTTGATCATTTTTAAATGACAGAGATTAAACAAAACAAATTAAGAAAGATAGCTAGTGAACATTTAGAACTATATTTTGGATTGTGGGGAAACATCTATAATCATACCCAAATATCTCTTAAAATGAAGCAGATTGCATGAGCCATTTAAAATAATCATAAAATTCAACGTAATATAGAAAGAATCAGGCAGCCCAGAAATGTCAGAAATACTGACCCATCAAAGTCAGATTTAGGACAAGTCATTGTATTGATTAATAGCCACTTGCACCCATTCAAGGCCTAAATCTGCAATTTAATGTTACTAGAAAGTTAAGCAACATCTCCATGAACCCTCATCAGGGTAGAGAGAAAGATAACATGGTGGGGAAAAATCTGAAATACCATCATGTCTTATATGGTCAAGAAGACAATGATACTAGGTCATTCCATAAATGTTAACTGAGTAATTGTCTGTGAGTTCAATACATTTATTACTGAACTAGCAGGGGAAGGTCATTATAATTGGGAATCAGAACAGAGAGGTCCAGTAGAAACACACATAAACATTTATGCATACTCAAATAGGACAGGATAAGGAAAGAGACCTAAGCAACAAATAAGTGCTGCAAAATGGAAAAAAACTTCTGGCATCAAACTGACTAAAGACGTTTAGAGTGGTGGCACTCCAGGTAAGTCTATTCAAATATCCAACAGCACTCCTGTCGGCCCCTCTGTTCTCACCCAGGATTCTATGAATGAAGGATCTAGCGCATGGAAAAGTCAACCATACCTATTGATTCAAAGTAACCCAAAGCCTCCTGTGCAGGACCATGGAATATTAGTTTTCCTGAGGCCAATAAAGTGAGGCTGTCAAACAACTTGAAGATGGAATACTGAGGTTGATGAATAGAGAAGATGATTATTCGTCCCTGCTTAGAAAGCCTAAGAGAAAAGAGAAAATAACAAGTCATTAAGCATCGGAACCTTGCACTTCTAAGAAAAGTACTTTATTCTGCAGTAAACCATTTGTTCCCAATTTAACTTGATTTTCTCTTACAAACGCCTCATCTCACATTACCTACTTGTGGGGAACCTAAATTCAATGCATTTATTAAAAACACAAGGGCTTATTAAAGATGGTGCATCAACATTCTAGAATTCACAAGAATATCTATTGACAATGCAGCTTCTTAGGCAGCCTTCCCAGACCTGAATCAAAATCTCTGGGGTTGGGTACAGGGAGTCATATTTTTAACAAGCATCCCCATAATCTGTATGTACACACAAATTTGAGAACTAATTATGGAAAGAATATTAAAATGATGGTCATATGCCCAATTCTCTTTGATCACTTAGCCTTTTAGTTCTTTAGGTGGTTTTCATTCCACTGCCTTAATATTATAATTCAGACCACTAAGCACTTAACAGGTCTTCACCAAATGCTTTAGAGAAAATTTTCTTTCAATTTTCACAATGTTGTTAGAGGTAGTTCCCATATTATTATTTCCTTCTTAAAGCAATTGGCCAAGGGAACAAAGTTACTAAGTGCCAAGTCTAGAATTTGCTCTCTGGTCTAACTCCATGGCAAAAGCAGTGCTAAACTACATCTTCACAGGAATTATTACTTAAGGGTAAAGAGACAATGGCCAAAATTCCTGTGACAAAGTGCTATTAAAATTTATATTACAAGAGCTGGGAGTGGTGGCACATGCCTATGATCCCAGTGGCTCTGGAGGCTGAGGCAGGAGGATCTTGAGTTCAAAACCAGCCCTATCAACTTAGCGAAGCACAGCAATTCACTGAGATCCTGTCTCTAAATAAAATACAAAATAGGGCTGGGGATGTGGCTCAATGGTCAAATGCCTCTGAGTTAATATACATACGTGTGTGTGTGTCTGTGTGTGTGTATGTGTCTGTGTCTAGTATGAGAAGAATCACTTCAATTTGAGCATTTGATATAAGTCCCTGGGGTGTGTGCATGTGTGCATGTGTGTGCGTGTGTGTGTGTGTGTGTCATATATGGGTTTGCCCAAGAGTATTCTGCCTCAAAGAGAAGCAGACCAGAAGATCAATAATTTCAATAGAATGTGGAATAGATGTAACCAAAGGTCCCTTGTAAGCAAAATGGGACATTTATACAACCCAGGCTAAAGATGACGTAAGTAGAATATCAAAGGCCCAGTAGAAGTGAGCTAAGAAGAAAATGTACTCAAGGTGAAAGAATGAGGTGAACAAAGCATGAAATAAAAAGGTCTATTTGGGAAATTACAAGAAGCTCAATGTTACAAACCAAAGAAGGGAGAGAAAGAGAGTGAGTATGTGTGTAGTAGCTCACTAAAGAAACTGCAGCAAAATGGGCCCATGATGAACCTTTCATTCAGAATCTGGACATTCATCAGTAGGCAACAGGGAGTTGAGAAAGAACAAGAAGCAGTAAGGGAATTACATGACAGCCCTGACACTCAAAGTGTGGTCTAGAGACCAGTGGTATCAGTATCAGTATCTCCTCTTAGAATTTCCTATGGAAAATCTTGGGCTGTCCCCTCAAGGAACGTACAGAAATACACTCTGCATTCTAACCAGACCCTAGGTGATGAGCATGCACAGCAGTGCTTGGGAAGGACTGGCACAGCTCAGCATGAGGCAAGATGCCTGTGTGTTAAGCACTGCAAAGCACAAAGAAAATAGTTATAGTACTGTATGTGGGTTTATCGTTCTCTGATGAAGACTGTTAACACAGCTATGAATAACAAAAATATCATGACTAAGTTCTCTAACAGAACCTGTCAGAGATTCAAAACCTGCATCTTTACTCTCATGTGCAATTGACGTCTCACACTGAAGACATCAGAAACCTATTTCCATTTCTTTTCTCCTAGAATAGAGACTTGATTAAAAAGCAGGGGAAACCGTGGTAGCCAGTTAGTGATAGAGAGGGGAAGCCATTCAGGTAGTGTGTCTGGAAACTTAAAAATGGGCCAAAAGAGGACTGTGACACTGCTTCCCACTGGGCTTGGAATGCAGGACTCCAAATGCTAGAAGGGAATAAGTAGTTGGTGGATCCACCAGAGGTTTAAGAATAAACACTTGTTTCCAATTTAACATTGTCTTCAATGTTCTCTAGAAATACTGTTACTCAAGGATCTATAAATGGTCACTTCTCCATTTTTTCCCTCCCATCAGATTAAAATTAAGACATTTTTACAAATACTTCAAATTCCTAGAGTAGCTGGAACTCTGAGACAGGTGAATAAATATTTCATTACTAATCAGACTCCTCTCTTTTTGGTTTGATTTATCTCAGCAGACCCCTGAACTCCAGAGGGTATTGGCATTTACATTCATAGAACTGCCAACTGCTACTTTGGGTATGACTGTAAGCTTTCATTCTAATGACAGGTTGATGATCATGATAATCTTAGGCCAGTAGATATAAACTCTTAATGATAATAAATAATCTGCTTCTAGGACTTTTTTTCTTTTAGAAAACAGATCCTGTACATTTTACCTGATTTGACATATTTCAATAATTTTTATAAATAACTCTAAGATTGTGAAAAGTTGCCTCGTGTGATAAAACAAACAATATTCATTTTTTCCTCTGATGAAATCATGCCTACTGCTAGTATGCCAGTTATAATACTTACTAGCATTGGGTGTGCGGCATGGCAGTGATGAAAATGAGTACTTATGGCTGCTTATTAGTAGTTAGACCTTGGAGAGGGGATGAAATTGGCATCAGTAGCAGGACAGTGCCTTGCCCCTTCTCTTAACTAATCTATCTGGTAATCGTCTCTAATCTTTAAATTAACTAAAGTGGAGAATTTTGGGGATGTGAAATACGTCTGAGGGCTTTTAACCAAGGTGGGAAGGCACTGGTATTATTTGTAGCATAACCTGAGTGGTTATGAGGTTGGAGAGTCTGTAACCAAAACTAAAAGGTAACTTCTTGACAGATGGAGGCTCCCTTGAAGCATTGCCAACATAAATGTACTTCAGGTAAGTAGGTAGAGTAAATTTTCAAGATTTCAGACCAAATGAGATTAACTGTATTTCAGCCAATGTGTTCCTATTTTTAATGTTTTTGTTTCCCTTTAATTCTGAAGTAAATATTTGTTGTGAAAAGAAGAAGGAGCAGAAAGGTTTACAAAGTGGGTGGAGGACAAAGTAATCAGCCAGAACAATTGGGAGAATGATTGCATTACAAAATTAATTGTTTGAGTAAGTAAGTGAGTATATTGAGAAAATGGGAGTCATGTCTCTCCCTGTCTGATGTCACTTATAAACATGAAAATGTCAAAGACTCAAAATGACATGGAGACATTAGACTGGAAATAAAATATTATTATGAACTTATGTGCTATTTAATATGTACAATGACAGCAATAACAATACTTACAGATGTATTTTACATGGTTTTTTCTATTCAAATATATATGTGTGTTTTTATATTTATATACAAATATATGCACATACACATAAAACATTTATATTCAACATATTTCTACATAAAATGTAAGAATATTTTTGGACATGATATACAAATATAAACATGCATACTCCTACATGTTTTCCTAGTCTGCCTACTAAGGGTCCATTGGCACTGCCAGTAGTAGTAACAGTGAGAACACTGGAAAAACAGACCTTGGTTTCTGAATACAACTACACAAGAAGGAACCAGCATCCTTGAAGAAATGGCAAGCACAAGAAAAGTTCAAGACAAGACAGAAACACCACAATGACTATAAAGAATAGAAATGCTTGGCTGGGTATGGATGCTTATAATCCCAGCAACTCTGGAGGCTGAGGCAGAAGGATTGAAAGTTCAAGGACGGCCTCAGCAATTTAGCAAGACCCTCAGCATTTTAGTAAGACTTGGGATGTAGGTCAGTAATAAACTGCCTCTAGGTTCAATTCCTATTACCAAAAAGAAGAAGAAGAAAAGGAGGAGGGGAGGAGAAATGCTTGAAGAATGATTAGGGAGATATTAAAAGACATATAAGCCCCATTAAAGAGACTTCCACTGTTCAAGTTTGGGTTAATTTCAACATTAAAATAGTGTAAAATGTCAGGTTTTATCCATTTCACAAAATGGGGAAGGAAAGAAACCTCTTCCTTCCATAGAACGTCAACTACTGCATGCTTGGCAGCTACCACAGAGCAGGAGTTCTGGTGTGTGGGGAGACGTTGGAGGAGGAACTGGATATTGGCACAAAACATGGTTCAACTCCGTTTACTTTCCTAAAGGAAAAGCCATCTCTTTAATTTCTTTCATTTGTTCAGGCCCCATATCTTAGGAGTTGTGTCTCAATTCTCACACCCCATGTCCACTTTCTGAGCTGATCCTCTTGGTTCCAGTTTCAAAACAGATCCAGAACCCAGGCTCTTCCCACCGTCAGCTTCCCAATCCAAGCTGTCTCACTTTAGCAGCTCCCTCCTAGTGTCCTTACACCCACCCTTGCCCAAATGTACAGTCTTCTCCACAGTTACCACTGCTCTTCTCTAGGACTCTCACAAAGCTCCCCACATCCTCTAACGACAGGAAAAGCCATACTTCTTACAACATTCCAGGAGATCTGTGAACCTGCCATCAACCCAACTCCAACTCTCATAGGTTCTTAACTGTGAGGAGTTGAACTGTGGTCTCCCCAAAATTCATATGTTTAAGTCCTAACCCCCAGTACCTCAGAATGTGGCTACATTTGGAGATACAGTCATCAAAGAGGTCATTAAGAATAAGCAAGGTCATTAAGGGGATCCTCAGCTGACTATGACCACAAGAGATAAGTTCACAGACAGAGAAGATGACCATCTGCAAACCAATGAGAAAGGCCTCCAAGGAAACACTGAGGACACCTTGATCTCAACTGCCAGCCCCCAGAACTCAAGAAAAGTAATTTCTGTTGCTAAGTCCCCAGCATGTGGTATCTTTATGGCAGTACAGCAGCCAACCTCCACTCCTGTTAGTCACTGGGTTCTGTCTCTCTAAACTCTCTGATGCTCCACACGCATTGGACAAGCTCTGCCTCAGGGTCACTGGCTGCTCCTTCCAAACAGAGCTCTCTTCTGCAGACGCAACCAGTCTCACTGACTCACTCCCAGCTCATGTGTCACATGCTTGTGGTCGTCCCTGCCCTTTAAAAGAGCTCTCCAACCCCCCACCATCCTTCCTCCTTCTACTGTTTTATTATTCTTGATGACACTACTTTGTTCATGGACTGTTTCCCTCTAATAAGGAAGGAAGAAATTCTACTGTTCACTTCTGAATACCCTGAACCAGGAATATCTGGTATACAGAAGCGATCAGTTATAAAATAAATGAAGAACAATATTCCCATAGCATTTACCTTTTCAGGAGCCGAAGGACAGCACTTGCTGTTTTGGAGTCTAAACCACTTGTGGGTTCGTCCAGAAACAAGATGGGAGGATCAGAGATCAGCTCCATTGCTATACTGGTCACTTTTCTTTCTCCTCCAGACAGATCCCATGTAAACTGAGTTCCAACCTAAAACACAAGTCATTGTTATTACCTAAAAAACAACCACAGTCACTGTCATTTGGTAGATTAACCAGTGCCAGTCTGTTACAGACACTTTATTTTGTTGTCCTCATTATTCTGAACAGCAAATAAATAGACAAATCAGAGAAGAAGGGGGTTTCTCTTTTATCAGATGAGTGAAATGAGGCTCAGGGCAGAACTTCTGGATGACAGGATCTGATATGAAGGCTGTGCTTTTAACAGTTCTGTGTGTTTCTTAGCAAGTCAAATATTCAGGTTTCACATAAGTAAGCTGGAACTCTGAAAGAAACATACCTGAGAGTGGAATCACACTATGAAACAAGAACTAAAGATAGGAGAGGAAAAAGGAAGGTCTCTCTAGTAATTTATTAGTCTTCTAACAACATCCTGACCACTGTTTCCACCAAAAGTCTCTAAGTGGATTTACAAAGAACAGACTCACAATCAAAAAAGTGTGCTTTCTACCACATCACATTAGCAACTTTTCAATCACCATAAGTCTTTCCAAACTGACACTGTCTCCACCCCAACCCATTGCACAATTTCTCATTTATTCTTTTAGACAAATCTAGAAAGTATAATATTCCACAGGGCCATTGACTCAGTCTTTTTAACCAGTCAATGTAATTGAGTGTGATGAGGGGAGCAGGAAGGTTTTGGGGAGACAGGATGTAGAATACAAATCTGAAATTGAGAGTCTCCAAAGGGATGATAATCAAATGCTACCCAAGGCCCTCGACTGGGTCCTGTTAACAACTGAACTAGAAAAGACATTTGGAACAATCTGGAGAATGTGAATGATTATGGACTTGACACAGGTGATGATATGAATATACTTTCCATTTCATTAGTTGATAATGGTATTGAGGTAAAGTAAGGAAATGTCATTTTTATAGATGCATAGTAAGTATTCTCATAGAATACTTCTTATAGAAAAAACACTGTATGACTTGCTTTGAAATATTCAGAGAGGGCTGGGGTTGTGGCTCAGTGGTACAGCACTTGCCTAGCACACGTGAGGCATTGGGTTCAATCTTCAGTACCACATAAAAATTAATAAGTAAAATGAAGGTATTGTGTTGATTTACAACAAAAAATATTTTTAAAAATATTCAGAAAGAAATAATTGAAGTAATTACAGCAGATGACATTTACAATTAATAAATCAAGGTGAGTAGTATTAGTAATTACACTACTATATTATCTGACCATCATGTGTAATTATAGGACTTTTTTCTCTACATTTCTGTTATGCTTAAAATTTCATAAAAATTTAAAATTATATCAATTAGATTGCATAAATTATAAAAAGTCAATAACAACCTTCATAACTTTTCCCTGAAACTCCAAGTAAGTAACTTTGAGCAGTGCCTTTGAACATAGCAAAATAATACCTAGTGGAAAGCCAAAATCAAATAAATAAAGAGCCAAACAAAAGTCTGGAGATAAACTGGCAGAGAGAGGAAAGAAGGGAGAGAGGGAGGGAGGGATGAGAAAAAATAACTTGGTCACTATATAAATTATAAGTAAATCCTAATGTGACCAAATATAATTTTCCAAGTCAAATTATCTCAAATGAACTACACAGAACAAGGATCCTTTAATTCTCATCATTTATCAATTCCAGACATGCACCTCAAAAAAGCACTAGAACAAAGTCGCCTGAGAGGAAGAGAGGGAGAAGAACTACTGAAGGGGTACTAGAAAAAAGGAAGAAGAAAAGTCAGAGCAAAGACATCAACTGAGCCCTGACTTAACAATGAGGGTGGGAGGGCCGTTGGAAAAGGTCATGTGAGAAGCACTCTTCAAACTAGACCACACTCCATCCCCAGGATTTGACCATGGTTAAGGTTCTTTCTCCATCTTAATTTCCACCTTCATATTATGTAACTTGACATTTCACATCATTACAGAAAGCCGCCACTTTAGACTTCGTACATTCTGGGAAATTTCTGATTAATATCAGATTGTCCACACAGGGAGGTCCTCTTTTCATGCCGATTCTATCGGGTTTTTGTTTTTGTTTTTGTTTTTTTCACATTACCTTAAAATTAGCCACTTTACTCAGACCTAAATCTTGAATGACCTTGTTGATCCTCTCATTTTTTTCATGATATGTCATAGTTGTTGGAAGTCGAAGAGCCGCTGAGAACTCTAAGTTTTCTCTCACTGTCAGGGTGCCCATCACAACATCATCCTGAAGACAAATAGTATTTTAATGCTACGCACTGAGTCATTTCTAAGACTGCTACACCAGTGATTGTAATTTGGTTCACAAAAATAACAAACTCAAGGTAAAATTTCAGCTCCACAAATTCCAGTGATTCTCCATACAGAGAGCTGCAGAGCCCAGGGAAGCATTCCATCCACCAGTGTGCATGCAGATGGAGCACAAGTGATCATGATGACTCCAGCTAGGCACTTCCAGGCTGCTTTGTATAAAGACTCACAAAGGCATCGAGTAGGGGAAGGAGGAAGGTAAAGGAAGGGCAAAAAAAAAAAAGGATGCCAATAGTCTCTTATGTGAATGATGCAACAGCTAGAATTGACACCCCTCTCTGACAGGGTCATATTCCAGATCCTCCTTTTCTTCCCATTTAACTCTAATCTCACTCTTATGGGAGATTATGAAAAGCTGGTGTAAATAAGTTTTGTTTTATGACCATGTGAAATTATCAACTGGAACCACACTGAACTAGAAGCCAAGGTTTTTCTCCATACAGAGCAGAAAAAAATCTAAAGGGCAAATTCACTAATACTTACTTGTACCACATAACCGGACTCACATGGGAAATTGGCATGTTGAGGTGCTCCATTTATCAAAACTTCTCCAGATAATCCACATGGATCTTTCCTTGCAGCTAAGATATCCAACAAACTATAGAAGGATACATATGTTATAGGGTTTTGGGTTTTTTTCCTCCTACGTGGCCACGTTCTCTCAGCTACTCTGAATCAATTTTTTTTTTCAAGGTAGAAAATGAACTACTCAGAAAGTTCTATGGTTTAACTAGAAATGTGTGTGTGTGTGTGTGTGTGTGTGTGTACTTAAATTCTCACCTTTGTTATCATCATGGGCTACAGGAAATGCCAAAAACATAAAACCTAGATATCATTGGCTACAAAGGATCAATACAACAAAGTTAGTACACTGAAAATGTAAATAATATTCATAAACAAACCCCTAGCCAAATTAACCAAAAAAATGAGAGAGAAGACACAAATTAACAAAATTTGAGACGAAAAAGGAGATGTCATCACAATTAATGAACTCCAGAAATTTATGAACTCCAGAATATCATTAGAGACAACTGAAAACACATGTAACAATAAATTGGAAAATCTAGAAAATACTGACAAATTTATAGACCCATATGACCTACTCAAATTGACCAAGAGGATATACAAAACCTCAACAGAACAATTGAGCAATGTGATTGCAAACGGCAATGAGCTTGACGCCATAATAAAAAGTCTTCCTAAAAAGAAAAGCCCAGGACCAGATGGATTCTCAGCTGAGTTTCCCCAGGTCTTTCAAGAAGAACTAACACTAATACTCCTCAAATTATTCCATGAAATTAAAAAGGAGGGAACACTGTCAAATCCATTCTGTGAAGCCAGTAGCACCTTGATACCAAAACCAGATAGAGACAGCAAGGAAAGAAAATTACAATCCTTGATGAACACAGATGCTAAAATCCTTAATAAAAACAAAACACATTAAGAAGATTGTATACTATGGTCAAGTTGGTTTCATCCTAGGGATGCAAGGTTGATTCAATAAACACAAATGAAAAATTAATAGAATAAAGGACAAAAACAGATGCAGAAACAAAGTCTTTGACAAAATTCAGTACCCATTCATATTAAAAATACCAGAGAAACTAAGAACAGAAGGAACTTACCTCATTATCATAAGGGCTCTACATGGCAAACCCAAAGCCAACATCATACTGAACAGAGAAAAACAAAGCATTTCCTTAAAAATCAGGAACAAAACAAGGATGTCCATTCTCACCACTCCTATTCAATAAAGTTCCTGCAACTCCCCAGAGCAATCAGGGAAGAGAAGAAAATTAAAGGAATACAAACAGGAAAAGAAGTCAAACTGTCTCTGTTTGCTGATAACATGATTCTAACCTGAGAGGATCCAAAAAACACTACCAGAAGATTTCTAGATCTGATAAACAAAAGCAGCAAAGTAGTAGAATGCAAGATCAACATAAAAAATGGCTTTCTTATACTCCAAAAATGAATCTGCTGATAAATAAACCAAGAAACTATTCCATTCAAAATAACCTAAAAACAAACAAACAAAGAAAAACTTAGGAAAAAAATCTTACTAAAAAAGTAAAAGACTTCTATAATGAAAGTTATAAAATACTGAAGAAAGAGAATGAAGATGATATTAAGAAGATGGAAAGACCTAACATGTTTATAGATAGGTAGAATTAATATCATCAAAATGGCCATATTGTAGGAATGATAGTAGAATGAATCAGACATTCTTACCCTATATGCACATATGGTTACACAACCAGGGTAATTCTACATCACATACAACTAGAAGAATGAGAAGTTATAGCTCATTCATGTATGATGTGTCAAAATGCATTCTACTGTCATGTAAAACTAATTAGAATAAATAAAAATAGGAAAAAATGGCCATATTACTAAAAGTAATCTACAAATTCAATGAAATTTATGTCAAAATACCAATGACATTCTTCACAGAACTGGAAAATAAAAAAAAAAAACAGTCCTAAAACGTATATAGAAGAACAAAATACCCGGAATAGCCAAAGAAATCCTAACCAACAAGAACAAAAAGAAAATATAGTGGCAACTCTCCAACCCATTGACTCAGACACTGACTGCCCTAACAAGACTCCTAAAGTTCAAGAAATAAGACCAAAAATCAATAAGTGGGATAGTATGGGGCTGAGACAGACATTATTACCTATGTAAATGTATGGTTACACAAATGGGGTGACTCTACATTGTGTACAACCATAGAAACAGAAAGTTGTACTCCCATATGTGTGCAATGAATCAAAATGCAGTCTAATAAATAATTTAAAAATAAAAAATAAATAAGTAATCTTTGACATCTAAAAAAAAAACAGCTCTGCACAGTAAAGGAAATAATTTAGAGTGTGAAGACAGATTCTACAAAATGGGAGAAAATCTTTGCGAGCTACTCTTCTGATAGGAAATTAATAATCAGAATATTTACAGAACTCAAAAATCTTAAAAATTCTTGCCACCAAAAATAACTAATCAACCACTCAATAAATGGGTGAAAGATCTAAAGAGACATCTCT
>JAJEJO010022825.1:0-12861 GCA_020662805.1 Glaucomys volans | reverse complement strand
GGGTATGGAAGCAGTTTGCTCCCAAGGGAGAAATTTCCTAGGTAACATGGAGTCTCAAAGTAAATGGAGTCTGCTGAGTCATGGCCCATGCAGCCTGGCCTATAACATTTCCATGGCATCCAATATGTCAGTCCATCACACAGGGAAATAGAAACAGCTAGAGTCTTTCCTAGAAACTGAGAGTCTGACTCGCCTCGTAACATAAGGATGTATATCCAACATGTAATCTAATTATTGAAATCCTTCATTTTAAGTAAGGCTTCCTTGGTTAGAATGACAGGACAATTGTTCATAGCACAGGAAGCGAACTTAGCAAATCTCAAGTGGCATTTGGAGTGTCTTGCTGTTTCCATCTTCCTAAGTCCTCAAAGTCATTCCACCTGATGAATTTGAACATGGTTTTAAAAAGGGTTTGCCACGGAGAGATTGACAAAGCGGTCCAGGGAAGCAGCAAGGATCTAGAACAGAATGATTGGCCTGTCAGGTACAGTGAATAGAGTCGTGTGATGGGAAGGTGTGAGTCATCAATTGACAGGTATTGCCCCTGGGGGATTCTGTTGGTTTCAGTAGCTGATGTTTTGGATCACCTGACTCCAGGGCAGAATAAAAGTCCAGGTCACTGACCCTCCCCCACCCGTCCTTCCCCTGGCATCCTGCAGGCTGCATCTACTCCTGTGCTGTGTGTCCAGCAGCCACCTGTCTGACCACCTTCTCCGAGAAAAGAGCAGGACAGTGGGACAATCTCAGGTTGGTTTCCTTTTTCAGGACATCTTCAGACACTTGCTGGGAAGTTAATAGATTGCAGACAAAGGAATGTGGGAGGTTTCAGTGCTGGGCTAAGCACTGTTTCATATTCAATTTTGTGCCTTTCTAGTGAGGAAGGGAAAATACATCTTGGATAGAAACCTGATGTATTTGCGCATGTTCGTCTTGTCTCCACTGCTTTGTCTATTTGGTTAATGATCTTTATACGTCTTCTGGAGGAATTTGTGGGTCTTGTCCATTACAGGATCCTGTCCTCAGCAAACAGGGCCAATCTGCGTTCTCCTTCCACATTTGCTTCTACTCAGAGGGCTTAGTTTACACCTTTTGCCTTATTTTTCTGCCTACAGTTTCAAGATTTATGATGAAGAGGAGTGTGCAAAGTGGGAATGCCTGTCCTCTTCCTGTGTTTATAGAAAATGCTCTCGGTTCATCCCCATTCTGGATGATGTTATCCTTAGGTTTGTGTGATAGAGCCTTTGGGCTGCTGAGGTCAGTTCACTTTATCCCTAGATTTTTGGTGTTGTAAACAGAAGTGGGGGCTGGACTCTGGCTATTGTTTTGGAGGCATGTAAGGGGATATAACTAGGATTCTTGACCTGCTGTCTCTTGTGTGCAGAAATAAATTTATTGATTTTATTTTGTCAAATGGAACTTCCATTCTCAGGTAAAAATCTAATGTGATCACTGAAGTATCTACAAATTATGTTTTTGAATGTAGTTATATTTCCTATGAAATTATGCATCTATTTTCAGCGATGAGATTGGTCTGCAGTTTGTTTCCTTGGGATTTCTAATCTCCTTTAATCATTTTCTCTTTTCCAATATTTATTTTTCTATTATTGTTACTGTGGATTGAACCCAAGGGCACTCAACCACTGAGCCACATCCCCAGCCCAATTTTGTATTTTATTTAGAGGCAGGGTCTCACTGAGTTGCTTATGGTCTTGCTAAGTTGCTGAGGTTGCCTTTGAACTTATGATCCTCCTGTCTCAGCCTCCCAAGTGCTGGGATTATATGCCAGTGCCACCGTGCCCTGGTATTTAATTATCTTTTCTAAAATATAGTCAATGTTTCATCGATCAATCGTCTTTGTTTCCTTCTCTCATTTGGGATGTGACACTTATTACCTATTTCTGCCTCAGATTTTCTGTTTCATACGTTCTTCCTTTCTCTGTGAACAAAGGAGATCAGTAATTTGGGACTCCTGATTTCTTTCTACAAAGTAGGCAGCTCAGTAAAGGACTGCTCCACCCGGCTCTTGGTGTAAGCCCACAAGTTTGATTTCCTCCCTTTTGATGTACCTCTCCTTGAAGCAATTTGTCAAATTCATTCCTCTCACTTTTCAGAGTCTCAGAACTTGTCAAAGGGGAGTCATTCCATTTTGACATAGTCGATAATTTCCAGTGTTTTCCTTGCTGCTGATTGCAGTTTCATCCCATTGTGATCAAAAAAGGTGAAGGATATGCTTCTAAGTATTTTGTAAGGGTTGGATGTCCATGTCAGGCCTCAAATTACCCAGGGACACTTAAAGCCAAATTATCTCATTTGTTTACCCATAGGACACACATAATCATTCCTAATTTTTTAAAATGTAATTAAAACTGGGAAACTAATAGAAGGCACCAAATAGATTCCACACCATCCCCTTTGAGTCCCAAAGGTAAGCTGAAACAGGATCTGTGTCAATTCATTCATGAAAATCATGTCCGGTGATATTAATTATACCAATGAATATCTTGAAAGGGAAACTGCTCTGTTCCTACTTTTCAAGAATCTGTGTACAGGGCTGACATTCAGTCTTTCTTGTGACCAAAATTATTTTATCCTTGTGGGGAAACACAGTTGTTCTTGCCTCTAATGCACTGTGTTATGAAGAAAAGGAGCATGTTCTCCAGAATCGATCACACACTACAAATCTAAACTAAGCAACCATCTTTGATAGTTCAGCTCCATAGAAAAGTCTGATGCTAGGGCCAGGTACCTGTCCCAGAGGAGGAAGACGCATGTTAGAAGGGAATATCACACTTGGGGAAACAGATCTCCCTCTGTGGTTGTGGGGTTTGCTCAACACCACAATGTGAAAAAGGTCCAAAGGGCATACCACTTATCCATGCTTATGAATGTATTCTTCTCTCTATGAATCAGGGAATCCAAATCTCAGCCTCTGAGGGAGAAGCAACTGACACCAGGAGGATGAAGCAGTGGGCAGGTCGTTCCTCACAGCCACCATCCCATGGACTCATTCAAACCCAGAATGAGAAACAGCAGCATAGGGGAGCTGTGGGGCACAAGATTCCCCAGGCAGAGGAGGAGGATCCCAGGGAACGTGAAGGTCTGGGTAACCGGGGTGAGAAGGGGCAGCGTGGGTCAGATTTTGGGTATGATATTAAAGATTTGGCCTCTACAGCTCAATTCTGTTACAACCCACGAAAGCCTGGTCTGGGACATGCTCACAGGTAAATTAGCCCCTTCCTATGTTGTGACAAGATATCTTCCTTCCATATACAGAATCTGTACACCCACGTCCTTTTATTTGTCTTGACAATTGACTCAGCATCACCACCTTTGGAACATTCAAATCTTCTTTCTGAGGCTTTTATGTAACAGCTGCTATCCAAAGAATGCCAGAAGTCTTAGCCATCCTACAAATTCCTAGAGCACAGGCCCGTGTCACTAATCTAAAACAAAGCTTAACACAGTCTGGAAAATCTATCGTAACCTTGACACTGTAGTGCTGGTTGTGGGTGTGCAGAAACATGAGAACTTGTCTTCTTGCACCCAGTGTTGAAATGCAATGAGTGTGGGACCTTTGGACACACTTCAAGGAATAGAAGATGTCCCATGAAGTGCTGGGATGGGGCACAGGTCTCAGAATCCTTGGGCCAAAACAGGAGAAGGAGAACCAGGCAACAAGGCAGCCTGAGATTCCCCATGACACAGGAAGCTTTAAGCAGCCTGAGAGACAGAAGGACAAGGGAAAAAGGTGAGTGATGGGGTAGGTGGCATCCAAGCCCTGAGCATTAAAGTCAAACTGGTGATGTCCCTCCTTTTCCACACAATGACCACAGCCTTGTCCAAAGAATGCGCAAGTGGAGAGAAAGATGCAAGGACATCACAAAACCAATCCACACCCAGGAGCTCACGCATCTCCTGTGCATTCAGTAAGGGAGAGGGTACACGGCCCTTCAGAAACAAGACCTTGACAGTCAGAAATGCACTGAGCCCTTGTGAATTGACTTAGTGAGAAATGAGAAGGTCTGCCTAGAATTCGGCCATGGGTGTGATATCAAGGTTGGACAAGACCTAGGAACAGTAAAACCATATCACAGCAAACACCAAGGGAACTAGAAAATGAAACTGTTCTTCCTGCTCTGGATCCATGCAAATACCTTGGTTTGATCCACAGGCAAGAAGAGCAGCAGAGGAAGGCTCTGGTACAGAAATTTCCTAGGAGACCCCAGGGGAGGCAGAAGCCCAATTGGAAGAAAGGGACAGAATCCAGTGCCTATAGCACGGTGAGTGTCTCCATGGTGGGTTGCCCTTTTCTCTGCTTTGGGTAAACTGGATTGGTTCCTCTTCCATGTCCCTGCTGCTGAGTGACATTCCAAAACCCAATAAGGATGAGGAGAGTCAAGCTTGTGCATTTCAGCTATGGTCTTTCCTGTATTATGAGGAAGGCCTTTCCTATTTCTCCTGATTTGGGATGGTAGGACATATGTAGCAAGTTTATTCAAATGTCTTCAAGGATAGAATGTACTCTGCAGGAGTATTCATGCTGAGGGCCAGTCAACACTCTGAGCTTCAGAATGAAATCTCCTCAGCCCTCAAACTCTGCTCAAAGGGGCACTGGCCATCTACATCACACCAAAGGAAACTTGAAATAGCTTTTACATCTCAAATCAGGAGGCCCAATGTGAAGAATGGGGTATTTTCCCCGATGCCTGAAAAATATCACTTTGATATTGTAGTTGGTGTCCTACTAATTTTAGTTCTACTAGTGGTACCTCTCAAGGTTTAGTTCAGGTGACTGATGAATTACCTTACAGTTGAATGTCAGTGTCTGGAGTACCTCACCTTTTTAAGTGGTGTTCATTGTTCCTTGCCAAAGAGCAAATCGTAATGAATGCTTTGCATGACAATGTATGTCTTTTCTTCCAGCACACCAGAAGTTCACTGCCCATGCAGACAACTTGGAAGAGTTCTGTCCTGGGCCATGTGACGGAGAGCCAGCCACCTGTCAAGGACACTGAAGAGAGACCCATCCTTCCTACAGCACGACCATTCCAAAGAAATGCACTTGATTTCTACTCCATTCCTGTGCCCAGGAAAGGACAGGAAGTAGACATCCCTGGCACCAGCCAGCCAGGACTAAGGCTCTCTGGCCACAACACTGCCCTCCACGTGAAGGGAGCAGAAGGAAAGCCCGAGGGTGTCTCCCATAATGTTGCCAAGCCTGCCTCTAAAAGGCATGGTGTGAGCCAGGTGCTCAGTACCCAATCCACAGCCAGGTGCCCTGATGTGAGCAAACAGCCCTGCCTGCAGCCTACAGCATGGAGAGCAGGCCAGGTGCCCACACCCAGCATCAGGGCCCCAGGCAAGAGACATGCCCAGGATTCTGCCAAGAGAAGTCAGAATGCCCCAAAGAAACATAGACCCATCCCCAGCCTGACTCCACAGGGAAGCACTGGCAGTCTAGGCTTTGACCTTTGCATGTCTCTGCAATCTCTGCCAGAGAGAAGCATACTCACAATCCAAGTGACACCCCAAGTGACCAGGAAAACTACACCCCAGGGTTCCGGGATGGATCTTCACCCTCCAAGGAGAAGCCCTGTCCTGAATCCTGCCCCAAACTGCACCAAGTCCAGTCCTCCAGCAGCCAGCTGTGTTCCACGACAGCCCCTCAGAATGGTCTTCAGGAGACTGCACCATGACTGTTGGAGCTCCAGGTTCATTATAGCTCCCTTTGTCTCCACCCCTACAGAGCCCAAAGCCCTAGCTGCAAGTGCTTCCTTTCTTGACAAGTCTGAGGGATGCAGCTCCAATGTGCCTGTGAGTTGCCTCTATGAGGATCTTCAGGTATCCTCCTCCTCTGAGGACAGTGAGGACAGTGACAAGGAGTGAGGCACTCCATGGCAGGGCAGACTCACCTTCTAGCCTCAAGTGACTTGGAGGGAACTGTGGGACTGAGGACACAAAGGTGCAGGAAGCATGTACACGTGGGTCATAGGAATTTCCTTATTGTGGGCCCTCCTATCTCGGACTCCATACAGGGCTGGGACAGACACACGTATTTTCTCTGAATCATGGAAGCTTCGGATGGGGTTTCCAATGTGACCTCTGAAATAGGCTGTGAAGGATTTCGTAGACTTTCCATGCAGTGGAAAATGGAATGGATATGCACATTTGTATATTGAAGGATAGTGTAAGAAGGAGGCTCAGTGACTCTCTGGTGCTCTATGATTGAATTCAGGGCAACCCTGGCTGATCACTGGGACCTCTCTTTAGAATCAGTGTCCTGGCCATGGACAGGAGGGCTTAACTGGAGAATATGTCAATGGAAACCATTGTGGATGGTTTCCTTGGCCTTACTGATCAAGTTTGTTTACTTTCTTGGCAAACATGTCCTTCAAATTCATTGTAATCCTAATAAAATTATCCCCATGATTTGGTGAGTCTCTTACTTGTGTACTTAGCTGTGCAAATCCTTTCAAACCCATTAAAGTACAAAAAGTACTTTTAAACCCCATTTTTGATTCATCAGTTTCTGGAAACACCAGTAATGTTTTAAGTATGCCACCTTATGGAACTTAAGGAGGTAAGACTACTTGATGTTATATTGAATCACTAGCGTCTTACCTTTTGAAATCAATCAGCTGTCTCCAACAAACACATCCATGACTAATTCCATACATGTCAAATCGAAATTACTCATTTCTGAAAACCAAGATATCAGAGAAATGTGTTGGACAGCACCAACTATTTCTTCCCTCTTGACGAAAAATCTAGAAACAATGGAAATTAGATATTGAGATAGACAGTAATATTTCACCAGTTGTGTGACTACCTAGAGAAACTTGTTGTGTTAGCAACCTTTTAAGACATCCTTTCTTTTATCCGTTTGCCAACTTTAAACAGAACCTTTCAAGTCATGTCAACGTAAGCTATTTTGAAACATTTACTTTACAGTTTTATGTATGGGCTCGTGTCAATTTTCGTACCAATCGTATGTAGATGTTACAACACAACTGTGTACATGCACATAAAACAGAAAGACAGAAAGGTCTTGTAGCTTATTTTCTAAAACCCGTTAGATTGTGAGTTAACCCTTACATACTGTCCTCTGAATGAAGCAGAGCATTGAAAAGGCCTTTCAGTTGGATAAATTAGGTCTGATCAAAAATGTAACCTGGGGTCACCTGGTCAAAAGTTTAACCTGGGCTCACCTCTTCAAAATGATGAACATAAAATGTCAAATTTCAAAAGCCTCTGTGGCTTCCATCCTGATGTGGTCCTGTTCACCAGAGATACAAAGAATTCAGAGAATATAGACCAGCTTATGCACCATCGCTCCCTGAAGTGGTTTCCAGGAGAGGCAGCAAGGGAGCTTGCTTCCATTGCTCTCCCTGGGAGAGCACCCTCAGGTTGGGGTCTTGTTCTATACCAGTTTTTCTGGTCTCTTGGATGGCAGCCATCCCAATTTACACCTGGTATTTTGGAGGACTAAGTCAAATAATTGGGAGTTGCTGTTGGCAACTGTTCACATTTTAATGTAAGCTTTAGTGAACATGGTTAGAAACATTTTGACCATTTTCTCTCTGAATGAAATAAAAGATATTTGCTAAGGATGTTTAGTCTTCAAGAAGAAAGTTTGGTGGTACCCACAGGGGGCCATCTGATCATGAAAGTTGGCCATTCTCCCCCAGAGAATTTAGGGAGAGGAAAGATGTCACATCAGGTCATGTAGTCAGTGGCCCCTCTCTGGAATTCCTGGAAACTGGTCAATTTGCATTGAAGGGAAGTGTATGTTGAACATGAGGGAGACTGACCCATGTCCTCAATGAAGGACAGCCAAAATAATTGAAAAAGTTGAACAAGAACAGAATGGATAAGGTGACAAAGATAATGACAAGTGGCCACTCCTGATTCCTGACATGAGGACCTGGCCACCGACTTGCCACAGTCTGGAACTTGGAAAGTAATGCTGTGCCCAGCCGTCCTCATTTCCCCAGATATGGAACCACCAGAAACAGACTTACTGGTGGCCCCTGGGGGCACAGAAACAGGTGTCTCTCCAACAATTCAGTTCACTCGTGGGGCAGGGCTCCACACACCTTGGCATCCTCGGGCAAGGAACTCCTCTCAGAGGCCTTCCCCTAGGTGCAACAGCTTTTGAGGCCTCTCTCCACATAGGTAAGTGCTGAGAGGTGCTTAACACCCTGGCAGCAAAGATCTCCATGGGGCCTCCTACTATTATGTGGCACAACTTAAGAACAGATGCATCACCACAGAAAATTCCACATTTGAGAATTTTATTAGCTGGCTGACTGTCTCACACAACAGCCCAGGAATGGGGCTTCGGAGATCAGCCCCGACCATAGTGTTGTAGGGGATTTTATACCCCAAGTCAGCATATCAAACATAAGTGTATGTTCCTATGATTTAAAATTAAAAACTAATCTTTTGTGATCTAATATCATTAGCAGAAGTGGGAAGTGAGCCAAAATGAACTTTCTTCAGTCACAATTTAGAAGTTTTTCCAACATCTTCAGAAATCACTGTTGACATGACAGTTGACATTGTACATTGCTTAGGAGACATGAGAATCAGAAAAAGCACAATTTTTGTTATCAAAGAATTGCCATTCTGTGTTGCCAAGCATGTCATGCTAAGCAGCTGTGGATGGGTACGGAAGCAGTTTGCTCCCAAGGGAGAAATTTCCTAGGTAAGATGGAGTCTCAAAGTAAAATGGAGTCTGCTGAGTCATGGCCCATGCAGCCTAGCCTACAACATTTCCATGGCAGCCAATATGTCAGTCTTTCACACAGGGAAATAGAAACCGCTAGAATCTTCCCTAGAAACTGAGAGTCTGACTCCCCTCGTAACATAAGGATGTTATGCAACATGTAATCTAATTATTGAAATCCTTCATTTTAATTAAGGCATCCTTGGTTAGAATGGCAGGACAACAATTGTTCAGAGCACAGGAAGCACAATTAGCAAATCTCAAGTGGCATTTGGAGTTTCTTTCTGTTTCCATCTTCCTAAGTCCTCAAGTCATTCCACCTGATGAATTTGAACATGGTCCTAAAAAGGGTTTGCCACAGAAAGATTGACAAAGCGGTCCAGGGAAACAGCAAGGATGTAGGACAGAATGATTGGCCAGTCAGTACAGTGATTAGAGTCGTGGGATGGGAAGGTGTGAGTCATCAATTGACAGGTATTGTCCCTGGGGGATTCTGTTGGTTTCAGTAGCTGACGTTTTGGATCACCTGACTCCAGGGCAGAATAAAAGTCCAGGGCACTGACCCTCCCCCACCCATCCTTCCCCTGGCATCCTGCAGGCTGCATCTACTCCTGTGCTGTGTGTCCAGCAGCCACCTGTCTGACCACCTTCTCCGAGAAAAGAGCAGGACAGTGGGACAATCTCAGGTTGGTTTCCTTTTTCAGGACTTCCTCAGACACTTGCTGGGATGTTAATAGATTGCAGTCAAAGGAATGTGGGAGGTTTCAGTGCTGGGCTAAGCACTGTTTCATTTTCAATTGTGTGCCTTTCCACTGAGGAAAGGAAAATACATCTTGGATAAAAACCTGATAGATTTGCGCATGTTCGTCTTGTCTCCACTGCTTTGTCTAATTGGTTTATGATCTTTATAGGTCGTCTGGCGGAATTTGTGGGTCTTCTCCATTACAGGATCCTGTCCTCAGCACACAGGACCAATCTGGGTTCTCCTTCCCCATTTGTTTCTACTCAGACTGTTTAGTTTCCATCTTTGGCCTGATTTTCCTGCCTACAGATTCAAGAGTTATGGTGAAGGGGAGTGTGCAAAGTGGGAATGCCGGTCCTCTTCCTGTGTTTAGAGAAAATGCTCTTGGTTCATCCCCGTTCTGGATGATGTTGCTCTTGGGTTTGTGCCTTTGGGCTGCTGAGGTAAGATCACTTTATCCCTAGACTTTTTGGTGTTGTCAACAGAAGTGGGTGCTGGACTCTGGCTATTGTTTGGGGGGCATGTAAGGGGATAATCCTGGGATTCTTGACCTGCTGTCTATTGTGTGCAGAAATACATTTACTGATTTTATTTGTCAAATGAATCTTCCATTCCAGGTAAAAATCCAATATGATCACTGTAGTATCTACAAAATATGTCGTTGAATGCAGCTAGATTTCCTATGAAAATACGCATCTATTTTCAGTGAGGAGATTGGTCTGCAGTTTATTTCCTAGGGCTTTCGAATCTCGATCAATCATTTTCTCCCCTCCAATTTTTATTTTTCTATTTTTGGTACCGGGGATTGAACCCAAGGGCACTCAACCACTGAGCCATATCCCCAGCCCAATTTTGTATTTTATTTAGAGGCAGGGTCTCACTGAGTTGCTTATGGTCTTGCCAAGTTGCTGAGGTTGCCTTGCAACTCATGATCCTCCTGTCTCAGCCTCCCAAGTGCTGGGATTATATGCCAGTGCCACCGTGCCTGGCTATTTAATTATCTTTTGTAAATTATAGTCAATGTTTCATTGATCACTCTTCTTTGTGTTCTCTTCCACTAGGCTGTGACATTTATTACCTTCTTCTGCCTCTGATTTTCTGTTTCTTACATCCTTCCTTTCTCTGTGAAAAAAGGAGATCAGTAATTTGGGACTCCTGATTTCTTTCTACAAAGTAGGCAGCTCAGTAAAGGACTGCTCCACCCGGCTCTTGGTGTAAGCCCACAAGTTTGGTTTCCTCCCATTTGATTTTCCTCTCCATGAAGCAATTTGTAAAATTCATTCCTCTCAATTTTCAGAGTCTCAGAACTTGTCAAACGGGAGTCATTCCATGTTGACATAGTCGATAATTTACAGTGTTTTCCTTGGTGCTGATTGCAGTTTCATCCCATTGTGATCAGAAAAAGTGAAGGATACACTTTAAGTATTTTCTAAGGGTTGGATGTCCACTTCAGGCCTCAAATTACCCAGGGACACTTAAAGCCAAATTATCTCATTTGTTCACACATAGGACACAAATATGCATTCCTATCTTATTAAAATGTACTTAAAATTGGGGAACTAACAGAAGGCATCAAATAGAACCCACACCATCCGCTTTCAGTCCCAAAGGTAAGCTGAGACAGGATCTGTGTCAATTCATTCATGAAAATCATGTCCGGTGATATTAAATATAGCAATGAGTATCTTGAAAGGGAAACTGCTCTGTTCCTACTTTTCAAGAATGTGTGTACAGGGCTGACATTCAGTCTTTCTTGTGACCAGGATTATTTCATCCTTGTGGGGAAACACAGTTGTTCTTGCCTCGAATGCACTGTGTTATGAAGGAAAGGAGCATGTTCTCCAGAATCAGTCACTCACTACAAATCTAAAGTAAACAACCATCTATGAAAGGTCAGGTCCATAGCAAGTTCTGATGCTAGGGCCTGGTACCTGTACATGAGGAGGAAGACGCATGTGAGAAGGGAACATTACACTCCGGGAAACAGATCTCCCTCTGTGGCTGTGGGGTTTGCTCAACACCAAAATGTGAAAAAGGTCCAAAGGGCCTACCATTTCTCCATGCTTATGAATGTATTCTTCTCCCTATGACTCAGGGAATCCAAATCTCAGCGTCTGAGGGAGAAGCACCTGACACCAGGAAGATGAAGCGGTGGGCAGGTCGTTCCTCACAGCCAGCATACCATGGACTCATGTAAACCCAGAATGAGAAACAGCAGCATAGGGGAGCTGTGGGGCACAAGATTCCCCAGGCAGAGGAGGAGGATCCCCGGGTAAGTGAAGGTCTGGGTAACCAGGGAGAAATGGGGCAGTGAGGGTCAGATTTTGGCTATGCTATTAACGATTTGGCCTCTACAACTCAATTCTGTTACAACCCAGGAAAGCCTGGCCTGGGACATGCTCACAGGTAAATTATCCCCTTCCTATGTTGTGACAAGTTTTGTTCCTTCCATATACAGAATCTGTACACCCATGTCCTTTTACTTGTCTTGACAATTGGCTCAGCATCACCACCTTTGGAACATGCAAATCTTCTTTCTGAATCTTTTATGTAACAGATGCTATCCAAAGAATGCCAGAAGTCTTAGCCATCCTACAAATTCCTAGTGCACATGCCTGTGTCTCTAATCTAAAACAAAGCTTATCTCAGTCTTGAAAATCTATCATAACCTCGACACTGTAGAGCTGGTTGTGGTTGTGCAGACCCATGAGAACTTGTCTTCTTGTACCCACAGTTCGAATGCAAGGTCTGTGGGGCCTTTGGAAACACTGCAACGAGTAGAAGATACCCCATGAAACGCTGGGATCTGGCACAGGTCCCAGAACCCTTGGGCCCAAAGCAGGAGAAGGAGAACCAGGAAGCAAGGCAGCCTGAGAATCCCCATGACACAGGAAGCTTTAAGCAGCCCGAGAGACAGAAGGACCAGGGACAATGGTGAGTGATGGGGTAGGTGGTATCCAAGCATTGAGCATTGAAGTCAAACTGGTGATGTCCCTCCTTCTCCACACAATGATCTCAGCCTTGTCCAAAGAAAGCGTATGTGTAGAGAAAGATGGAAGGACATCACAACACCAATCCAAACCCTGGAGCTCATGCATCTCCCGTGCATTCAGTAAGGGAGAGGGTTCACGGCCCTTCAGAAACAAGACCTTGACAGTCAGAAATGCAGTGAGCCCTTGTGAATTGACTTAGTGAGAAATGAGAAGGTCTGCCTAGAATTCGGCCATGGATGTGATATCAGGGTTGCAAAAGACCTAGGAACAGTCAAAACCATATCACACCAAACACCAAGGGAACTAGAACATGAAACTGTTTTTCCTGCTCTGGATCCATGCAAATACCTTGGTTTGTTCCACATGCAAGAAGAGCAGCAGGGGAAGGCTTTAGTCCA
>JAJEJO010022814.1:0-48713 GCA_020662805.1 Glaucomys volans | reverse complement strand
TGGAACAGGCCTGAATTCAGTAAAGCAGAATAGCAGAGAATGAACTGGCTGTTTCCAGTTTGGTATACTTGGATGAAACTCTGTTTGTTGGCTCTTCTCCTCACTTCCAACAACCTCACAAACTCTGGTGATTCTTTCTGCTAGGGAGCCGTTTCTAGCAGATGATGTTTCTACTGCTAGAAGAGGCCGTCTTTCTTTTTGGGAGAATGGGAGAAACTGAATTGCGTATTTCCAAAAAGAATCACTGGGGCATTTCAATGCATCTCTCTATATCTGCTCCTCTATTCATTCCCAGTATACTCACAATGTGTGGTGACTCTCTTTCCAAAGGAGAACTTTCTACCACACTTTGATTTTCCAGATGGAGCAGGCCTGTATTCCGTGAAGCAGAATGTCAGAGAATGAACTGCTTGTTTCCAGTTCATAATAGTTTGTTGAAACTCTGTGTGTTTGCTCCTCTCATCACTGTATGCCATCTCACAAAATATGGTGATTCCCTCTCGTGGGGAACTGATTGTATCAGACTTTGTTTCTAATGCTTGAACAGGCCTTAATTCCCTATGGCATAATGGCCGAAAATGAATTGGGTCTTTCTAGGAACAATCACTGTGGATCTCTATAAAATTCTCTATATCAGTTCTTTGAAAGAGTCCCAATATACTCACAAATTTGGTGAATCCCTCTCCAAGGGTGCTCCTGGAAGCAGACTTTGTTTCTTCAGAGGGTATAGGCCTGAATACCCTAAAGCAACATAGCAGGGGATGAACTGCTTGTCTCCAGTTTGTTATAGTTGGATGAAACTCTGTTGGTTTGCTCTTCTCATTACTTCCAACAATCTCTCAAAGTATGGTGAGTCTATCCCCTGGGGTGCAGCCTCTAGTAGACTTTGTTTCTACGGTTTCAACAGGCCTTCATTCACTATTGCAGAAAGGGCAAGAATGAATTGCGTATTTCCTGAAAGAATCCCGGGGGGATTTCAATGAAAATCACTATATCTGTTCTTCGCATCATTTCCGATAAACTCACAAAGATTGGTGAATCTCTCTCCTAAGGGTGCTCTTTGAACCAGGTGTTGTTTCTACAGAGGGAATAGGTCTGAATTCACGAAAGCACCGTAGCAGGGAATGTACTGCTTGTTTCCAGTTTGGTATAGTTTGTTGAAACTCTGTTCGTTTGCTCTTCTCATCGTTTCCAACAATCTCACAAAGTATGGTGAGTGTATCTCCTTGGAAGCAGTTTCTAGCAGAGTTTGTTTACAATGCTTGAATAGCCTTTAATTTCCTACGTCAGAATGGGCGATGATGAATTGCAGTATTCCATAAAGAATCACTGGAGGAATTCAATCAAACTCTCTATCTGCGCCTCTCTTCATTCCCAGTATGGTCACGAAGTTGGTGATTCTCTCTCCAAATACCAACTTTCTAGCACACTTTGTTTTTCAGAAGGAACTGGCCTGAATTCAGTAACGCAGAATTGCAGGGAATGAACTGCTTTTCTCCAGTTTGACATAGTCAGATGAAACTCTTTTGGTTTGCTCTGCTCATCGCCTCCAACAATCTCACAAACTATGCTGAGTGTATCTCTTATGAAGCAGATTCTAGCAGACTTTTTTCCACTCCTTTAACAGGCCTTAATTCCCTATGCCAGAATGGGTGAAAATGAATCGTGTCTTTCCTTAAGGTTCCACTGGAGGAACTCAATGAAATTCTCCACATCTGCTCTTCTCTTTACTCCCAATACACTCACAAATTTTGGTGACTCTCTCCCTATAGGTGTACTTTCTAGCACACTTTGTTTCTCCAGATGGAAAAGCCTGAATTCACTAAAGCAGAAGAGCAGAGAATGAACTGCTTGTTTCCAGAAAGTTTGGTATAGTTTGATGAAACTCTGTGGGTTTGCTCTTCTCACTTCCAACATTCTCAGAAAGGATGGTGAGTCTACCTCATATGGAGCTGCATCTAGCACACTTTGTTCTGCTTGAACAGACCTTTATTCACTATGGCAGAATGGGCTAAAATGAATTGAGTATTTGAATAAAGATTCACTGGGGGATTTCAATGAAACTATATCTGTTCTTCTCATCATTCACAATATACTCGCAAAGTTTGCTGAATCTCTCTCCAAGGGTGCTTTTTGTGGCACACTTTGTTTCTCCAGAGGAAACAGGGCTGAAGTCACTGAAGCAGAAGAGCAGAGAATGAACTGCTTGTTTCCAGAACGTTTGGTATATTTCAATGAAGCTCTGCGGTTTGTTTTTTCTCATCACTTCCAACAATCTCACACAGTATGGTGAGTCTATCTCCTAAGCAGCTATTTCTAGCAGACTTTGTTTCTACTGCTTGAATAGGCCTTAATTCACTAGGGCAGAATGGGCGAAAATGATTTGGGTATTTCCAGAAAGAATCACTGGGAGATTTCAAGGAAACTCTCTATATTTGTTCCTCTCATCATTCCCAATATACTAAGTTTCGTGAAGCTCTCTCCAAGGGTTCACTTTGTAGCACACTTTGTTTCTCCAGAGATAAGAGCCCTGAATACACTAAGGAAGAATAGCAGATAATGAATTGCTTTTTTCCACAAAGTTTGGTAGAGTTTGATGAAACTCTGTGGGTTTGCTCTTCTTATAACTTCCAACATTCTCAGGCAGTATGGTGAGTCTATCTCATAGGAAGCTGAATCTAGCAGAGTTTGTTTCTACTGCTTGAACAGGACTTAATTCACTATGCCAGAATGGTACAAAATTGCATATTTCCAGAAAGAATCCCTGGGCGATTTCAATGAAACTCTCTATATCTCTTCTTCTCATCATTCCCAAAAACTCACAAAGTTAAGAGACGCTCTCTCCAAGGGTGCACTTTGTAGCACACTTTGTTTCTCCAGAGGGAACAGGCCTGAACTCACTAAATGAGAATAGTAGAAAATGAACTGCTTGTTTCCAGAAAGTTTGGTATACTTCAATGAAACACTGTTGGTTTGCAATTCTCATCACTTCCAATATTCTCACAAAGTATGGTGAGTCTATCTGATAGGGAGCTGTTTCTAGCAGATTTTTTTTCTACAGCTTGAACAGACCTTTATTCACTATGGCAGAATGAGCTAAAATGAATTCCGTATTTCCAGAAGAATCACTCGGGAATTTCATTGAAACTCTCTAAACATGTTAGCTCATGATTCCCAATATACTCACGAAGTTTGGTGAATCTCTCTCCAAGGATGCTCCTTGTAGCACACTTCTCTTCTCCACAGGAACAGGCATGAATTCAATAAATCAGAGTAGCTGAGAATGAACTGCTTGTTTCCTGAAAGTATGGTATAATTTGATGAAACTCTGTGGGATTGCTCTTATCACTGCCAACATTCTCACAAAGTACAGTGATTATATATCCTACAGAGCTGTTTCTAGCAGAAATGTTTCTCTTCCTTGTTCAGTCTTTAATTCAGTATGGCAGAATAGGTGAAAATGCAGTGCGTATTTCCAGAAAGAATCACTGGGATATTTCAATGAAACTCTCTATATCTGTTCTTCTCCTGGTTCCCAATATACTCACAAAGTTTGGTGAATCTCTCTCCAAGGGTGCGCTTGGTAGCACACTTTTTTTTTCTAGTGGGAACAGGCCTGAATTTACTAAAGCAGAATAGCAGATAATGAACTGCTTGTTTCCATAAAATTTGGTATAGTTCCATGAAACTCTGTGGGTTTGCTCTTCTCATCACTTCCAACATTCTCACAAAGTATGGTGAGTCTATCTCCTAGGTAGCTGCATCTAGCAGACTTTGTTTCTTCTGCTCGAACAGGGCTTAATTCACTGTGGCAGAATGGGAGAAAATGAATTGCGTATTTCCAGAAAGAATCACTGGGGGATTTCAATGAAACTCTATATTTGTTGTTCTCATCATTCCCAATATACCCCCAAAGATTGGTGAATATCTCTCCAAGGGAGCTCTTTGTAGCACACTTTGTTTATGCAGCTACAACAGCCCTGAATTCACTGTATCAGAATAGAAGAGATTGAAGGGCGTATATCCAGATAGTTTGGTGTTGTGTATTCTCATCACTCCCAACCTTCTCACTACGTTAGGTTAGTTTATGTCCTAGGGAGCTGATTCTAGGACACATTGTTTCTGGTGCTTGAACAGGCCTTAATTCACTATGGCAGAATAGGCAAAAAGGAATTGCATATTTCCAGAAAGAATGACTGTGGGATTTCAATGAAACTCTTTATATTCCTTCTTCTCAACATTCCCAGTATACTCACAAAGTCCGGTGACTCCCTCTCCAAGGGTGCTCTTTGTAGCACACTTTGTTTCTGCAGCTTGAACAGGGCTGAATTCACTAAAGGAGAATAGCAGAGAATGAACTTCTTATTTCCAGAAATTTTGGTATAGTTGGATGAAACTCTGTGGGTTTGCCTTTCTCATCACTCCCAACATTCTCACAAGGTTTGGTGAGTCTATCTCCTACAGAGCTGTTTCTGCTAGAACACTTTGTTTCTGCTGCTTGAATAGGTCTTAAATCACTATGGCAGAATAGGCGAAAATGAATTGCGTATTTCCAGAAAAAATCACTGTGGGATTTCAATGAAACTATATTTCTTCTTCACATCATTTCTAATACATTCACAAAGTTTGGCGAATCTCTCTCCAAGGATTCTCTTTGTAGCAGAGTTTTTTTCTGAATCCCGAAGAGGCCTTTAAGCAGAATAGCAGGGAATAAACTGCTTATTTCCAGAAAGGTTGTTGTAGTTCAATGAAACTTTGTGGAATGTTCTTCTCTTGACTCCCAACATTCTCACAAAGGGTGGTGAGTCTCTCTCCTCCGGAGCTGTTTTAGCACCCTTTTATTCTGCTATTGAACAGGCCTGAAT
Organism: Glaucomys volans; assembly: GCA_020662805.1. Classification (NCBI taxonomy): domain Eukaryota; kingdom Metazoa; phylum Chordata; class Mammalia; order Rodentia; family Sciuridae; genus Glaucomys; species Glaucomys volans. Next base: position 43,848 of record JAJEJO010022814.1, on the reverse strand, counting down.
TGACTATGGGAGAGTAGGTGAAAAGGAATTACATACTTCCAGAAAGAATCACTGGGGGATTTCAATGAAACTCTCTATATTTGTTAGTCTCATCATTCTCAATATATTCAGAAAGATTGGTGAATCTCTCTCCAAGGGAGCTCTTTGTAGCACACTTTGTTTCTGCAACTTCAACAGGCCTGAATTCACTATAGCACAAGAAAAGGGAATGAACTGCTTATTTCCAGATAGATTGGTGTTGCTTGATGAAATTCTGTAGGTGTGCTATTCACACCACTCCCAACAATCTCACAAAATTAGATGAGTTGATCTCCTAGGCAGTTGTTTCTAGCACACTTTGTGCCTGCAGATTGAACAGGCCTTAATTCACTATGGCAGAGTAAGGGAAAATGAATTGCATATTTCCAGAAAGAATCCCTGGGGAATTTCAATGAAACTCTCTCTATTTGTTCTTCCCATCATTCCCAATATGCTTACAAAAATTGGTGAATCTCTCTCCAAGGGAGCTCTTTGCAGCCACTTTGTTTCTCCAGAGGGACCAGGCCTGAATTCACTAAAGCAGAATAGCAGATATTGAACTGCTTGTATCCAGAAAGTTTGGTGTAGTTCGATGAAACTCTGCTAGTTTGCATTTCTAATCACTCCCAAAATTCTCCCATAGTTGGATGAGTTTATATCTTAGGGACCTTGTTCTAACACACTTTGTTTCTGCTGCTTCATCAGGCCTTAATTCAGTATGGCAGAATAGGTGAAAATGAATTGCATACTTCCAGAAAGTATCACTGGGGGATTTCAATGAAACTCTCCATATTTGTTGTTTTCATCATTCCCAATAAAATCAAAAAGTTTGGTGAAGCTCTCACCAAGGGTGCTGTTTATAGCAGACTTTGTGCAGCTTGAGAAGGCCTGAATAACTAAAGCAGAATAGCAGAGAATGAACTGCTTATTTCTAGAAAGTTTGGTGTATTGTCATGAAACTCTGTGGGCTTACCCTTCTCATCATGCCCAACATTCTCACAAACCTTGTTGGGTGTATCTCCGTATGGAACTGTTTCAAGCACACTTTGTTTCTACTGCATTAAGAGGCCTTAATTCACTATCAGAATAGGCAAAAATGAATTGCATATTTCCAGAAAACATCACTGGGAGATTTCAATGAAACTCTCTCTCTTTTTTCTTCTCAATATTTCCAATATACTCACAAAAATTGGTGAATCTCTCTCCAAGGGAGCTCTTTGTAGCACACATTGATTCTTCAGCTTGAACCGGCCTGAATTCACTAAAGCAGAACATCAGAGATTGAACTGCTTATTTCCAAAAAGTTTGGTGTAATTCGATGAAACTCTGTGGGTTTGCTCTTCTCATCACTCCCAGCATTCTCACAATGTTTGGTGAGTCTATCTCTAAGGATGCTGTTGCTAGAACACTTTGTTTCTGCTGCTTGAACAGGCCTTAATTCACTATGGCAGAACAGGTGAAAATGAATTGTGGATTTCCAGAAAGATTCACTGGTGCATTCGAATGAAACTCTCCATATTTTTTCTTCTCATCATTCCCTATATACTCACAAAGTTCGGTGAATCTCTCTCCAAGGGTTCTCTTTGTAGCACACTTTGTTTCTGCAGGTTGAACAGGCCTATACCAGGGTAGCAGAGAATGAACTGCTTGTTGACAGAAAGTTTTGTGTAGTTGTATCAAACTCTGTTCCCAGCATTCTCAGCATTCTCACAACATTAGGTGAGTCTCTCTCCTAGGGAGCTTTTTCTAGCACACTTTGTTTCTGGTGATTGAACAGACCTGAACTCACTAAAGCAGAATAGCAGAGAATGAACTGCTAATTTTTAGGAAGTTTGGTGTAGTTCGATGAAACTCTGTGAGTTCACTCTACTCATCCCTCCCAACATTCTCAAAAAGGTTGGTGAGTCTATCCCCTAGGGAGCTGTTACTAGCAAATGTTGTTTCTGCTACTTGAACAGGCCTTAATTCACTATAGCAAAATAGGCAAAAATGAATTGTGTATTTCCAGAAAGAATCACTAGGGGATTTCAATGAAATTCTTTATATTTCTTCTTCTCATCATTCCCAATATACTCACAAAGATTGGTGAATGTCTCCCCAAGGGAGGTCTTTGTAGCACAGTTCGTTTCTGCAGCTTGAACAGGCTTCAATTCACTAATGCAGAAGAGCAGAGAATGAACTGCTTATTTCCAGAAAGTTTGGAATAGTTCAATGAAACCTTGTGGGTTTGCACTTCTCATCACACCCAACATTCTCCCAAAGTTTGGTAAGTACCTCCAAGGGAGGTGGATCTAGCACACTTTGTTTCTGCTGCTTGAACAGGCCTTAATTCAGTATGAATTGCGTATTTCCAGAAAGTATTACTGGGGGATTTCAATGAAACTATCTACATTTGTTCTTCTCCTCATTCCCAATAAACTCACAAATTTTGTTGATTATCTCTCCAAGTGTGCTGTTTGTAGCAGACTTTGTTTCTGCTGCTTGAACAGTTAATTCTGCTGAATTAACTAAAGCAGATTTGCAGAGAATGAAATGCCTATTTCCAGAAAGTTTGGTGTATTTCTATGAAACTCTGTGAGTTTGCCCTTCTCATTACTCCCAACATTCTCACAAAGTTTGTTGAGTGTATCTCCTAGCAAGCTGTTTCTAGCACACTTTGTTTCTGCTTCATGTACAAGACTTAATTCACTATCAGAGTAGGTGACAATCAACTGTGTATTTCCAGAAAGAATCACTGGGGGATTTCAATGAAACTCTATATTTGTTGTTTTCATCATTCCCAGTAAACTCAAAAAGTTTGGTGAAGCACTCACCAAGGGTGCTGTTTATAGCAGACTTTGTTTCTGCAGCTTGAGCAGGCCTGAATTAACTAAAGCAGAATAGCAGAGAATGAACTGCTTATTTCTAGAAAGTTTGGTGTAGTTTCATGAAACTCTGTGGGCTTACCTTTCTCGTCATGCCCAACATTCTCACAAACCTTGTTGAGTGTATCTGCTAGGGAGCTGTTTCTAGCACACTTTGTTTCTGCTCCGTTAATAGGCCTTAATTCACTATCGGAATAGGCGAAAATGAATTGTGTATTTCCAGAAAACATCACTGGGAGATTTCAATGAATCTCTCTGTATTTTTTCTTCTCAATATTTCCAATATACTCACAAACTGGTGAAACTCTCTCCAAGGAAGGTTTTTGTATTACCCTTTGTTTCTGCAGCTGAACAGAGCTGAATATACTAAAGCAAAGTAGCAGAGAATGAACTGCTTATTTCCAGAAAGTTTGGTGTAGTTTGATGAAACTCTGTGGGTTTGTTCTTCTCATCACTCCCAACATACTCCCAAAGTTTGGTGAGTCAATCTCCTAGGGAGCTCTGTCTAGCATGCTTTTTTTCTGCTGCTTGAACAGGGCTTAATACACAATGGCAGAACTGGTGAAAATGAATTGCATATTTCCAGAAAGAATCACTGGAGGATTTCAATGAGACTCTCTAAATTTGTTCTTCAAATCATTCATAATATACACAGAAGGATTGGTGAATATCTCTCCAAGGGTGCTCTTTGTAGCACACTTTGTTTCTGCAGCTTCAACAGGCCTGAATTCACTAAAGCACAATAGCAGTGAATTAGCTGCTTATTTCCAGATAGTTTGGTGTACCTTGATGCAATTTTGTGGGTTTGCTATTCTCAACACTCCCAACAATTTCACAAATTTAGGTGACTCTGTCTCCTAGGGGGCTGTCTCTAGCACACTGTGTTGAACAGGCCTTAATTCCCTCTGGCAGAATAAGCAAAAATGAATTGCTTATTTCCAGAAAGAATCACTGGGGGATTACAATGAAACTCTCTCTCTCTTTGTTCTTCCCATTATTCCCAATATACTCACAAAGATTGGTGAATCTCTCTCCAAGGGAGCTCTTTGTAGCACACTTTGTTTCTGCAGCTTGAACAGGTCTGAATTCACTAAAGCAGAATATCAGAGAATGAACTGCTTATTTCCAAAAAGTTTGGTGTAGTTTGATGAAACTCTGTGGGTTTGCTACTCTCATCACTCCCAGCATTCTCACAAAGATTGGTGAGTCTATCTCTTAGGGAGATGTTTCTTGAATGCTTTGTTTCTGCTGCCTGAACAGGCCTTAATTCACTATGGCAGAATAGGAGAAAATGAATTGGGTATTTCCAGAAAGAATCACTTGGAGATTTCAATGAAACTCTCTACATTTGTTCTTCTCACAATTCACAATATAATCACAAAGTTTGGTGAATCTGTCTCCAAGGGAGCTCTTTGTAGCACACTTTGTTTCTGCAGCTTGAATAGGCCTGAATTCACTAAAGCAGAATAGCAGAGAATGAACTCCTTATATTTTCTTCTCTTTGTAGTGTTCCAGAAAGAGGATTCTTGGAGATAGATTCACCAAATTTTGTGAGTGTATTTGGAATGAGGAGTAGAGCAAATATGCAGAGTTTCATTGAAATCCCCCAGGGATTCTTTGTGGAAATACGCAATTCAATTTGCCCTATTCTCCCACAGTGAATTAAGGCAAGTTCAAACACCTGAAACAAAGTGTGCTAGAAACAGCACTCATGGAGAGGGAGGCACCAAACTTTGTGACAATGTTGGCAGTGATTAATAGACCAAACTCACAGAGTTTCATTGAACTGCACCATACTTTCTGGAAATATGCAGTTCCTGCTTGGCTATTCGGCCTTAATGTTGTGAGGCCTGTTCAATAATCAGAAACAAAGGGTTCCAGAAAGAGGATCCTTGGAGGTAGATTCACCAGACTTTGAGATAATATTGGGAATGAGGAGGTGAGCAAATATGCAGAGAATCATTGAAATTCCCCCAGTGATTCTTTCTGGAAATATGCAATTCAATTTCACCTATTCTGCCACAGTGAGTTAAGACCTGTAAAAGCAGCAGAAACAAAGTGTGCTAGAAACAGCATGCTTGGATATAGAGTCACCAAACTTTGTGACAATGTTTTCAGTGATAAGAAAACGAAACACACAAAGTTTAATTGAACTGCACCAAAATTTCAGGAAATATGCAGTTCATGATTAGCTATTCGGACTTAGTGATATAAGGCCTGTTCGAGCAGCAGAATCAATGTGTTCCAGAAAGATAATCCTTGGAGGTAGGCTCACCAAACTTTGTGAGTATATTGGGAATATGAAGGAGAGAAAATATGCAGAGTTTTATTGAGATTCCCCAAGTGATTCCTTCTCAAAATACACAATTCTATTTCACCTACTCTGCACCCATGAATTAAGGTCTGTACAAGCAGCAGAAACAAAGTGTGCTAGAAACAGCACCCTTGAAGATAGGGGAAACAAACTTTGTGACAATGTTGGCAGTGAGAAGACCAAGCACGCATTGTTTCATTGAACAGCACCAAACTTTCCGGAAATATGCAGTTCATGATGTACTATTCGGCCTTAGTGAAGTAAGGCCTGTTTGAGCAGGAGAAACCAAGTGTACCAGAAAGAGGATACTTAGAGATAGATTCACCAAGCCTTGTGAGTATATTGGAAGGAGGAGTAGAGCAAATATGCAGTTTCATTGATATCCTCCTGTGAATATTTCTGGAAATACACAAATCAATTTCACCTATTCTGACACAGAGAATTAAGGCCTGTTCAAGCAGCAGAAGCAAAGTGTGCTAGAAACAGCACTCTAGGAGATAGAGCCAGCAAACTTTGTGACAATGTTGGCAGTGATGAGAAGACCAAAATGTAGTGCTTCATCAAATGAACCAAACTTTCTGGAAATATGCAGTTCATGCTGAGCTATTCAGCCTTAGTGAAGTCAGGCCTATTCGAGCACCAGAAACAAAGTGTTCCAGAAAAAGGATCCTTGGAGAAAGATTCACCAAACTGTGTGTATATTGGGAAAGTGGAGTAGAGCAAATATGCAGAGTTTCATTGAAATCCCCCCAGTAATTCTTTCTGGAAATATGCAATAAAATTTCACCTATTCTGCCACAGTGAATTGAATTAAGTCCTCTTCAAGAGGCAGAAACAAACTGTGCTAGAAACAGCACCGTTGGAGATAGAGTCACCAAACTTTGTGACAATGTTGGCAGTTAGGAGGAGACCAAACACACAGAGTTTCATTGAACTGCACCAAACTTTCAGGAAATATGCAGTTCATGCTCCATTATTCAGCCTTAGTGAAATAAGGCCTGTTCGACCAGTAGAAAGTGTTCCAGAAAGATAATCCTTGGAAGTAGAATCACCAATCTTCCTGAGTATATTGGGAGTGAGAAGGAGAAAAAATATACAGAATTTCATTGAAATCCCCCCAGTGATTCTTTCTGGAAATACACAATTCTATTTCACCTACTCGGCCATCAGGAATTAAGGCGTGTACAAGCAACAGAAACAAAGTGTGCTAGAAACAGCACCATTGGGATAGAGGAACCAAACTTTGTGACAATGTTGGCAGTGATGAGAAGACCAAGCATACTTTGATTCATTGAACTGCACCAAACTTTCAGGACTTATGCAGTCCATGCTAATCTCTTCGGCCTTAGTGAAGTAAGGCCTGTTCGAGCAGGAGAAAAAAAGTGTACCAGAAAGAGGATACTTGGAGATAGATACACCAAGCCTTGTAAGTTTATTGGCAAGGAGGAGTAGAGAAAATATGCAGAGTTTCATTGAAATCCACCCTGTGATTCTCTCTGAAAATACGCAAATCATTTTCACCTATTCTCTCACAGTGAATTAAGGCCTGTTCAAGCAGCAGAAACAAAGTGTGCTAGAAACAGCACCCTAGGAGATAGACCCACCAAACTTTATGACAATGTTGGAAGTGATTAGAAAACCAAAAACTCAGAATTTGATAGAACTGCATCAAACTTTAACGAAATATGCAGTTTATGCTCAGTTATTCTGCCTTAGTGAAGTAAGGCCTGTTGGACAAGCAGAAAATAAGTGTTCCAGAAAGAGAATACTTGGAGGTAGGTTCACCCAACTTTGTGAGTATATTGGGAATGAGAAGGAGAGAAAATATGCAGTTTCATTGAAATCTACATAGTGATTCTTTCTGGAAATGTGCAATTATATTTCACCTACTCTGCCACCTTGAATTAAGGCCAGTACAAGCAGCAGAAACAAAGTGTGCTAGAAACAGCACCCTGGGAGATAGAGGAACCAAACATTGTGACAATGTTGGCAGTGATGAGAAGACCAAACACAAAGAGTTTCATCGAACTGTACCAAGATTTCAGGAAATATGCAGTTCAAATTCTGGTATTAGGCCTTAGTGAAGTAAGGAATATTCGAGCAAGAGAAAAAAAGAAAGAAGATATTTGGAGATAGAGTCACCATATTTGTGAGTATATGGGAATGAGGAGTAGAGCAAATATGCAAAGTTTCATTGAAATCCCGTAAGTGACTCTTTCTGGAAGTACGGAATTCAATTTCACCTATTCTGCCACAGTGAATTAAGGCCTGTTCAAGCAGCAGAAACAAAGTGTACTAGAAACAGCACCCTTGGAGATGGAGTCACCAAACTTTGTGACAATGTTGGCAGTGATGAGAAGACCAAACACACAGAGTATCATCAATCTACACCAAACTTTCCAGAAATTTGCAGTTCATGCTTAGCTATTCGGCCTTAGTGAAGCAAGGCCTTTTCAAGCAGCAGAAACAGAGTGTTCCTGAAAGAGGATGCTTGGGGATAGATACACCAAACTCTGTGAATAAATTGGGAATGAGCAGAAGTGCAAATATGCAGAGTTTCATTGACATCCACACAGCGAAAAATTCTAGAAATAGCTGATTCTAATTCACCTACACTCCCTCAGTGAATTAGGGCCTGTTCGAGCAGCAGAAACAAAATGTTCCAGAAGGTGGATCCTTCAAGATAGATTCACCAAACTTTGTGAGTATATAGGGAATGAGAAGTAGAGCAATATACAGAGTACATTGAAATACCCCCAGTGATTGCATCTGGAAATATGCAATACAATTTCAACTATTCTGCCACAGTGAATTAAGGCCTGCTCAAGCAGCAGAAAGAAAGTGTGCTGGAAGCAGAGTCCTTGGAGATAGAGCTACCAAACTTTGTAACAATATTGGCAGTGATGAGAAGACCAAATGCATGGAGTTTCATCATACTTCACCAAACTATCAGGAAATATGCAGTTCATGTGCAGCTATTCAGCCTTAGTGAAGTAAGGCCTGATGGAGCATCAGAAAAAAAGTGTTCCAGAAAGAGGATATGTGAGAACATTTGGAATGGGGAGAAGAGCAAATATGCAGAGTCATTGAAAGCCCCCCAACTGATTCTTTCTGGAAATACACAATTCTATATCACCTTTTCTTCCACAGTGAATTAAGGCCTATTCAAACAGCAGAAACACAGTTTATTGAAACAGCGCACTTGAGATAGTCACCAAAGGTTGTGACAATGTTGGCAGTGATGAAAGACGAACCACACAGAGTTTCATTGAACTACACCAAACTTTCAGGAAACATGCGGTTCCTGCTGTGCTATTTGGCCTTAGTGAAGTAAGGCCAGTTCAAACAGCAGAAACAAACTGTTCCAGAAAGAGAATCCTTGGAGATAGATTCACCATCCTTTGCGAGTATGTTGGGAATGAGATGTAGAGCAAATATGCAGAGTGTCATTGAAATTCTCCCAGTGATTCTTTCTGGAAATACACAAATCTATTTCACCTATTCTGCCACAGTGAATTAAGGCCTGTTCAATCAACAGAAAGAAAGTGTGCTAGGAACAGCACCCTAGGAGATAGAGTAAGAAAGCTTTGTGAAAATGTTGGATGTGATGAGAATGCCAAAGACACAGAGTTTCATTAAACTGCTCCAAAATTTCAGGGAAAATGCCTTAATGCTGGGTATTGCACCTTAGTGAAGTAAGGCCTATTCGAGCAGCAGAAACAAAATGTTCCAGAAAGAGGACCCTTGGAGATAGATTAATCAAACTTTGTGAGTTTATTGGGAATGATGAGTAGAAGAAGTATGCAGAGTTTCATTGAAATCCCCCAGGGATTCTTTCCGGAATTATGCAATTCAATTTTACCTATTCTGCCACAGTGAATTAAGGCCTGTTGAAGCAGCAGAAACAAAGTGTGCTAGAAACAGCCAACATGGAGATAGAGTCACCAACTTTGTGACAATGTTGGCAGTGAGGAGAAGATCAAACACACTGAGTTTCATTGAACTGAACCAAATTTTCAGGAAATATGCATTTCATGCTGAGGTATTGAGCCTTAGTGAAGAATGTTCGAGCAGCAGAAACAAAGTGTTCCAGAAAGAGGATCCTTGGAGATAGATTCAACAAACATTTTGAGCATATTGGGAATGAGGAGTAGAGCAAATATGCAGAGTTTCATTGAACCTAGTCATTCTTTCTGGAAATACACAATTCTATTTCACCTATTCTGCCGCAGTGAATTAAACCTATTCAAACAACAGAAACAGAGTGTGCTAGAAACAGCGCCCATGGAGACAGTCAGCAGAGATTGTGATAATATTCACAGTGATGTGAAGACAAAACACACAGAATTTGACCGAACTTCACCAAACTCTCAGGAGGTATGCAGTTCATTAGCAGATATTCAGCTTTAGAGAAGTAAGGCCTGATGGAGCATCAGAAACAAAGTGTTCCAGAAAAAGGATCCTTGGAGTTAAATTAATCAAACTTTGTGAGTATATTGGGAACGAGGTGAAGAGCAAATATGCAGAGTTTCATTGAAATCCCCCAAAGGGATTCTTTCTGGAATTATGCAATTCTTTGTCACCTATTTGGCCACAGTGAATTAAGGCCTGTTCAAGGAGCAAAAACAAAGTGTACTAGTAACAGCACCCTTGGAGATAGAGTCACCAAACTTTGTGACAATATTGGCAGTGATGAGAAGACCAAACACACAGTTTCATCAAACTGCACCAAACTATCAGGAAATACAAAGTTCATGCTGAGTAATTTGGCCTTAGTGAAGTAAGCAATGTTCGAACAGCAGAAACAAAGTGTTCCTGAAGGAGGATCCTTAGAGATAGATTCACCAAAATTTTTTAGTATATAGGGAATGAGGAGTAGAGCAAATATGCAGTCATTGAAATCCCCCAAGGGATTCTTTCTGTAAATACACAATTCAATTTCACCTAATCTGCCACAGTCAATTAAGGCCTGTTCAAGCAGTAGAAACAAAGTGTACTAGAAACAGCACTCTTGGAGACAGAGGCACCATATTTTGTGACAATGTAGGCAGTGATGAGAAGACCAAAGACACAGAGTTTCATCAATCTGCACCAAAATTTCCAGAAACTTGCAGTTCATGCTTAGTTATTCTGCCTTAGTGAAGTAAGGCCTTTTCAAGCAGCAGAATCAGGGTGTTCATGAAAGAGGATGCTTGGAGATAGATTCCCCAAACTTTGTGAGTAAATTGGGAATTAGCAGAAGTGCAAATATGCAGAGTTTCATTGATATCCACACAGCAAAATCTTCTAGAAACACCTGAACGTATTTCACCTATTCTCCCACTGTGAATTTGGGCATGTTCAAGCAACAGAAACAAAGTGTGCTAGAAACAGCACCCTTTGAGATAGACTCACCAAACTTTGTGACAATGTTGGCAATGATGAGAAGACCAAACCCACAGTTTCATTGAACTGCACCAATCTTTCAGGAAATATGCAGTTCATGCTCTGCTATTCGGCCTTAGTGAAGTAAGGCCTTCTCAAGCAGCAGAAACAAAGTGTTCCAGAAAGACGATCCTTCGAGATAGATTCACCAAACTTTGTGAGTGTATAGGGAATGAGAAGTAGAGCAATATGCAGAGTATCATTGAAATACCCCCAGTGACTGTATCTAGAAATATGCAATACAATTTCAACTATTCTGCCACAGTGAATTATGGCCTGTTCAAGCAGCAGAAAGAAAGTGTGCTGGAAACAGAGTCCTTGGAGATAGAGTCACCAAACTTTGTAAAAATGTTGGCAGTGATGAGAAGACCAAATGCACAGAGTTTCATCATACTTCACCAAACTATCAGGAAATATGCAGTTCATGTGCCGCTCTTCAGCCTTAGTGAAGTAAGGCCCATTGGAGCAGCAGAAAAAAAGGTGTTCCAGAAAGAGGATACGTGGAAGTATATTCAACAAACTACATGAGAACATTTGGAATGGGGAGCAGAGCAAATATGCAGAATCATTGAAAGCCCCCCAACTGATTCTTTCTGGAAATACACAATTCTATATCACCTATTCTGCCACAGTGAATACACCTATTCAAACAGCAGAAACAGAGTGTGCTAGAAACAGCACCCATGGAGACAGTCATCAGAGATTGTGATAATATTCACAGTGATGTGAAGACAAAACACACAGAGTTTGACCGAACTTCACCAAGCTCTCAGGAGGTATGCAGTTCATTATCAGATATTCAGTCTTAGTGAAGAAAGGCCTGTTCAAGCAGCAGAAACAAAGTGTACTAGTAACAGCACCCTTGGAGATAGAGTCACCAAACTTTGTGACAATATTGGCAGTGATGAGAATACCAAACACACAGAGTTTCATTGAACTGCTCCAAACTATCAGGAAATACAAAGTTCATGCTGAGTAATTCGGTCTTAGTGAAGTAAGCAATGTTCAAACAGCAGAAACAAAGTGTTCCCAAAAGAGGATCCTTAGAGATAGATTCACCAAAATTTTTGAGTATATAGGGAATGAGGAGTCGAGCAAATATGTAGAGTCATTGCAATGCCCCAGTGATTCTTTCTGGAAATATGCAATTCTATTTCACCTATTCTGCCACAGTGAATTAAGGCCTTTTCAAACAGCATGAAGAGAGTGTGCTAGAAACAGTGCCCTTTGAGATAGAGTCACCAAACATTGTGACAATATTGGCAGTGATGTGGAGTCCAAACAAGCAGAGTTTCATCGAACTGTACCAAACTTTCAGGAAATATGCCCTTCATGCTGAGGTATTGGGCTTTAGTGAAGAATGTTCGAGCAGCAGAAACAAAGTGTTCCAGAAAGAGGTCCTTGGAGATAGATTCAACAAACATTTGGAGTATATAGGGAATGAGGATAGAGTAAATATGCAGATGTTCATTGAAATCCCCCGTGATTCTTCCTGGAAATACGCAATTCCTTTTCCCCATTCTGCCATAGTGAATTAAGCCTACTCAAACAGCACTAACAGAGTGTGCTGGAAACAGCGCCCATGGACATGGAGTCACCAAATGTTGTGACAATGTTGGCAGTGATGAGAACACAAAACACACAGAGTTTCATCAAACTGCACCGAACATTCAGGAAGTATGCAGTTCATTATCAGATATTCAGCCTTAGTGAAGCAAGGCCTGTTCAAGCAGCAGAAACAAAGTGCTCCAGAAAGGATCCTTCAAGATGGTTTCGCCAAACTGCGAGTATATAGGGAATGAGAAGTAGAGCAATATGCAGGATTTCACTGATATACACGCACTGATTCTTTCTGGAAATACGCAATACGATATCACCTATTCTGCCACAGTGAATTAAGGCCTATTCAAGCAGAAGAAAGAAAGTGTGCTGGAAAAATAATCCTTGGAGATAGAGTCACCAAACTTTGTGACAATGTTGGCAGTGATGAGAAGACCAAACACATAGAGTTTCTTTGAACTGCACCAAATTATCGGGAAATTGCAGTTCATGGTGAGCTAAACTGCATTAGTGAATTAAGACCTGTTCGAGCAGTTGAAACAAAGTGTTCCAGAAAGAGGATCCTTCAACATAGATTTGCAAACTTTGTGAGTATATTGGTGATGAGGAGAAGAGCATATATGCAGAGTTTTATTGAAATCTTCCCAGTGATTCTTTCTGGAAATACTCGATTCAATTTCACCTATTCTGCCTCAGCGTATTAAGGCCTGTTGAAGCAGCATAAACTAAGTGTGCTAGAAATGCCACCAATGCAGATAGCATCACCAATCTGTATGACAATAATGGCAGTGATGAGAAGACCAAACACACAGAGCTTCATTGAACTGCGCAAAACTTTCAGGATATATACAATTCATGCTCAGCTATTTGTCCTTAGTGTAGTAAGGCCTGTTCGAGCAGCAGAAATAAAGTGCTCCCAAAAGGGGATCCTTGGAGATAGATTCACCAAACTTTGTGAGTACATTGGGAATGAGGAGTAGAGCAAATATGCAGAGTTTCATTGAAATCTCCCAAAGGGATTCTTTCTTGAAATACGAAATTCAATTTCTCCTATTCTGCCACAGTGAATTAAGGCTAGTTCAAGCAGCAGAAACAAAGTGTACTAGAAACAGCACCCTTGGAGATAGAGTCACCAAACCTTGTGACAATGTTGGCAGTGATGAGAAGACCAAACACACAGATTTTCACTGTACTCACAAAAATTTCAGGAAATATGCAGTTCTTACTGAGCTAGTCAGCCTTAGTGATGTAACGCATTTTTGAGGAACAGAAAAAAGGTTTCCAGAAAGACGATCTTTGGAGATAGATTCACCAAACTTTGTTAGTATATTGGGAATGAGGATTAGAGCAAATACGCAGTTTGAAATCCCCACAATGATCCTTTCTGGAAATACACAAATCAATTTCACCTATTCTGCCACAGTGAATAGACCTATTCAAGACCTATTCAAGCAGCAGAAACAAAGTGTGCTAGAAACAGCACACTTGGAGATAGAGTCACCAACCTTTGTTTCAATGTTGGCAGTGATGACAAGACCAAACACACAGAGCTTCTTGTAACTGCACGAAATTTTCAGGAAATATGAAGTTCATGATGTTCTCTTCAGCATTTTTGAAGTAAGCCCTGTTCCAAGAGCAGAAATAAAGTGTTCCAAAAAGAGAATCCTTGGTGGTACATTCACCAAACTCTGTGAGTATATTGGGAATGACAAGTAGAACAAATATGCAGAGTTTGATTGAAATCCCCCCAGTGATTCTCTGGAAATATGCAATTCAATTTCACCTATAGTGCTACAGTGAATTAAGACTTGTTCAAAGAGCAGAAACAAAGTGTGCTAGAAACAGCACCCTTGGAGATAGAGTCACCAACCTATTTGACAATGTTGGTAGTTATCAGAAGACCAAACACACAGAGTTTCATTGATGTGCACCAAAATTTCAGGAAATATGTAGCTCATGTGGTGCTATTTGGCCTTTGTGAAGTAAGGCATATTCAAGCATCAGAAACAAAGTTTGTTAGAAACAGCACCCTTGGAGATAGAGCCACCATTCTTTGTGACAATGTTGGCAGTGAAGAGAAGACCTAACACACAGAGTTTCATTGAACTGACCAATATTTTAGGAAATATGCAGTTCATGTTGAACTATTCAGCCTTAGAGAAGTAAAGCATGTTCGAGCAGCAGAAACAAAGTGTTCCAGAAAGTGGATCCTTGGAGATATATTCACCAAACTTTGTGAGTATATTGGGAATGAGGAGTAGAGCAAATGTGCAGTATCATTGAAATCCCTACAGTGATTCATTCTGGAAATACGCAATTCAATTTCACCTATTCTGCCCCGGTAAAGTAAGGCCTTTTCAAAGAGCAGAATAAAGTGTGCTAGAAACAGCACCCTTGCAGATAGAGTCACCAAATTTGTGACAATGTTGGCAGTGAGGAGATGAACAAACACCCAGAGTTTCATCGAACTGCAACAAATTTTGTGGAAATATGCAGTTCATGCGGTCCTCTTCGGCCTTGGTGAAGTAAGGCTTGTTTGAGCAGAGGAAACAAAGTGTTCCAGAAAGAGGATCCTTCGAGAAAGATTCACTGAACTTTGTGAATATATTGGGAAGTAGGATTAGAGCAAATATGCAGAGCTTTATTGAAATCCACCCAGTGTTTCTTTCTGGAAATACGCAATTCATTTTCACTTATTCTCACACACTGAATTAAGGCCTGTTCAAGCAGAACAAACAAAGTATGCTAGAAACAAAAACCTGGTGATAGAGTCATCAAACTTTGTGACAAGGTGGCAGTGATGACAAGAACACACACACATAGTTTCATCGAACTGCATCAAACTTTCAGAAAATATGCAGTTCAGCTCATCTATTCTGCCTTAGTGAAGTACTGCCTGTTCAAGTAGCAGAAACAATGTGTTCCAGAGAGAGGATATTTGGAGTTAGATTGACCAAACTTTGTGAGTATATTGGGAATGAGGTGTAGAGCAAATATGCAAAGTTTCATTGAAATCCCTACAGCTATTCATTTTTGAAATACGCAATTCAATTTCACCTATTCTGCCAGAGTGAATTAAGGCATGTTCAAGCACCAGAAACAAAGTGTGCTAGAAACAGCACCCTTGGAGATAGAGGAACCAACATTTCTGACAATGTTGGCAGTGTTGAGGACACCAAACACAGAGTTTCGTCAAACTGTACCAAACTTTCAGGAAATATGCAGTTCATGCTGGGCTATTAGGCCTTAGAGAAGTAAGACCTGATTGAGCAGCGGAAACAAAGTGCTCAAAATAAGGATTCTTGGAGGTACATTCACCAAACGTTGTGAGTATATTGGGAATGAGGAGTAAATAGGCAGAGTTTCATTGAAATGCCCCAGGTGATTTTTTCTGGAAATATGCAGTTCATTTTCATGTATTCTGCCAGAGTGAATTAAGGCCTGCTCAAGGAGCAGAAACAAAGTGTGCTAGGAACAGCACCCTTGGACATAGAGTCACCAAACTTTGTGACAACGTTGGCAGTGATGAGAAGGACAAACACACAGAGTTTCTTTAAACTGCACCAAACTTTCTGGAAAAAAGCAGTCCATGCTGAGCTATTACACCTTAGTGAAATAAGGCCTGTTCGAGCTTCAGAAAGAAAGTGTTCCAGAACGAGGTTCCTTGGAGATAGATTCACCATATTTTGTGAGTACATTGGGAATGAGGGGTAGAGGAAATTTGCAGAATTTCATTGAAATTCCCCCAGTGATTCTTTCTGGAAATACACAATTCAATTTCACCTATTCTACTCCATTAAATTAAGGCCTTTTTAAGGAGCAGAATTAAAGTGTGCTAGAAACAGCATCCTTGGAGATAGAGTCACCAAACTTTGTGAAAATGTTGGCATTGATGAGAAGACCAAACACGCAGAGTTTCATCAAACTGCACCAAACTTTCAGGAAATATGCAATTCATGCTCAGCTCTTTGACCTTAGAGAAGTAAAGCATGTTCGAGCAGCAGAAACAAAGTGTTCCAGAAAGTGGATCCTTAGAGATATATTCACCAAACTTTGTGAGTATATTGGGAATGCAGAGTAGAGCAAATATGAAGACCTTCATTGCATCCCCCCCAGTGATTCTTTCTGGAAATACGCAATTCATTTTCACTCATTCTCACACAGTGAATTACGACCTTTTCAAGCAGCAGAAACAAAGTGTGCTAGAAACAGCAACCTTGGAGATAGAGTCACCAAACATTGTAACAAGGTGGAAGTGATGACAAGAACACAAACACATAGTTTCATCCAACTGTACAAAACTTTCTGGAAATATGTAGTTCATGCTTATCTATTCTGTCTTAGTGAAGTAAGACGTGTTCGACCAGCAGAAACTATTTGTTCCAGAAAGAAAATACTTGGAGGAAGATTGATGAAGCATTGTGAGTATATTAGGAATGAGGAGTAGAGCAAATATGCAGAGTTTCATTTAAATCCCCCAGTGATTCCTTCTGGAAATGAGCAAATCAATTTTACCTATTCTTCCACAGTAAATTAAGGCCTGTTCAAGCATCAAAAACAAAATGTGCTAGAAAGAGCACCCTTGGAGTTAGAGACACCAACCTTTCTGAAAATGTTGGCGCTGATGAGAAGACAAAACACACTGAGTTTCATAGAACTGCACCCAACATTCAGGAAATAATCAGTTCAGGCTCTGCTATTCGGCCTTAGTTAAGTAGGGCTGTTCGAGCAGCAGAAACAAAGGGATCCCAAAAGAGGACCCTTGGAGTTAGATTCACCAAACTTTGTGACTATATTGGGAATGAGGAGTAGAGCAAATATGCACAGTTTCATTGAAATCCCCCCAGTGATTCTTTCTGGAACTACGCAATTCAATTTCACCTACTTTGCCACTGTGAATTAAGGACTGTTCAAGCAGCAGAAAGAAAGTGTGCTAGAAACACTACACTTGGAGATAGAGTAAACAAACATCGTGACAATGTTGACAGTGATGAGAAGACCAAACCACAGTGTTTCATCAAATTGCAAGAAAGTGTCTGGAAATATGCAGTTCATGATGAGCTATTCGGCCTTAGTGAAGTAAGGCCTGTTCATGCAGCAGAAACAAAGTGTTCCAGAAAGAGGTTCCTTGGAGGTAGATTCACCAAACTTTGTGAGTATATTTGGAATGAATAATAGAGCAAATATGCAGTGTTTCATTGAAATCCCCACAGTGATTCTTTCTGGAAATACGCAATTCAATTTCACCCATACCACAACAGTGAATTAAGGCATGTTCAACCAAACTGTGCTGGAAACAGCACCCTTGGAGTTAGAGACACCAACAATTCTGACAATGCTGTGAGAGATGAGAAGACCAAATGCACAGAGTTTCATTGAACTGCACAAAATTTCCAGGAAATATGCATTTTATGCTGTGCTATTCGGCCTTTGTGAAGTAAGGCCAGTTTGAGTGGCAGAAACAAAGTGTTCCAGAAAGAGGAACCTTGGAGATAGATTCACCAATCTGTGTGAGTATA
This sequence comes from Glaucomys volans, assembly GCA_020662805.1. Classification (NCBI taxonomy): domain Eukaryota; kingdom Metazoa; phylum Chordata; class Mammalia; order Rodentia; family Sciuridae; genus Glaucomys; species Glaucomys volans. The sequence goes on along the minus strand of JAJEJO010022814.1, from coordinate 26,149 downwards.
TTGGGAATGAGGAGTAGAGCAAATATGCAGAGTTTCATTGAAATTCCCCCTAGTGATTCTTTCAGAAATACACAATTCAATTTCACCTATTCTGCCACAGTGAATTGAGGCCTGTTCAATCAGCAAAACAAAGTGTGCTAGAAAGAGCACCCTTGTAGATAGAGTGACCAAACTTTGTGACAATGTTGGCAGTGATGTGAAGACCAAACCCACAGAGTTTCATCAAACTGCACCAACTTTTGGATATATGCAGCTCATGATGATCTATACATCCTTAGTGAAGTAATGCCTGATTGAGCAGCAGAAACAAAGTGTTCAGAATAAGGATCCTTGGAGGTAGATTCACCAATGTTTGTGAGTATATTGGGAATGAAGAGTAGAGCAAATATGCAGAGTTTCATTGTAATTCCCCCATTGATTCATTCTGGAAATACGCAATTCAATTTCACCTATTCTACCAAAGTGTATTAAGCCCTGTTCAAGCAGCAGAATCAAAGTGTGCTAGAAACAGCATCCTTGGAGTTAGAGACACCAACCTTTGTGACAATGTTGGCAGAGATGAGAAGACAAAACACACTGAGTTTCATCGACCTGCACCCAACATTCAGGAATTATGCAGTTCAGCTGAGCTATTCGGCATTAGTGAATTAAGGCCTGTTTGATCATCAGAAACAAAGTGTTCCTGAAAGAGGATCCTTGGAGATAGATTCACCAAACTTTGTGAGTATATTGGGGATGAGGAGTAGAGCAAATATGCAGAGTTTCATTGAAATCCCCCCAATGACTCTTACTGGAAATATGCAATTCAATTTCACCTATTCTGTCAGGGTGAATTAAGGCCTGTTCAAGCAGCAAAAATAAAGTGTACTAGAAACAGCACCCTTGGAGATAGAATCACCAAAATTTGTGACAATGTTGGCAGAGATGAGAAGACCAACACACAGAGTTTCATCAAAATGCACCAAACGTTCAGTAAATATTCAGTTCGTGCTGAGCTATTTGGCCTTAGGGAAGTAAGGCCTCTTTGAGCAGCAGAAATTTTTCAGAAAGAGGATCCATGGGGGTAGATTCACAAAAATTTGTGACTATATTGGGAATGAGTAGTAGAGTAAATACACAGCATTTCATTGAAATGCCCCAAGAGAGTCTTTCTGTAAATACGCAATGTCACTTATTATGGCATGGTGAACTAAGGCCTGTTAAAGCAGCAGAAACAAAGTGTGCTAATGAGCACCCTTGGAGATAGAATCACTAAACATTGAGACAATGTTGACAGTGATGAGAAGACCAAACCTACAGAGTTTCATCAAACAGAACCAAAGTTTTAGGAAATATGCAGTTCATGCTGGGCTATTCAGACTTAGTGAAGTAAGGCCTGTTCGAGCACCAGAAACAAAGTGTTCCAGAAAGAGGTTCCTTGGAGGTAGATTACCAAACTTTGTGAGTCATTAGGAATAAATAGTAGAGCACTTATGCAGAGTTTCTTTTTAATCCTCCCAGTGATTCTTTCAGAAATACACAATTCAATTTCACCTATTCTGCCTCAGTGATTTAAGCCCTGTTCGAGCATCAGAAACAAAGTGTGATTGAAACACCGCCTTTAGAGAAAGAGTCACTAAACTTTGTGACAATTTTGGCAGTGATGAGAAGACCAAATCCACAGAGTTTCATCAAACTACACTAAACTTTCTGGAAATATGCAGTTCATGATGAACTATTCAGCCTTAGTGAAGTAAGGCCAGTTTGAGCAGCAGAAACAAAGTATTCAAAAAGAGGATCCTTGGAGGTAGATTCACCAAACTTTGTGAGTATATTTGGAATGAGGACTAGAGCAAATATGCAGAGTTTCTGTGAAATGCACCAAGAGAATCTTCCTGAAATATGCAATCAGTTTCACCTATTCTGGCACAGTGAATTAAGGTCTATTTAAGCAGCAGAAACAAAGTGTGCTAGAAACAGCACCCATGGAGAGAGAGTCACCAAAATTTGTGACAATGTTGGTGGTGATGAGAAGAAAAAAACACAGTTTCATCGAACTGCACCAAACTTTCAGTAAATAATCAGTTCATGGTGACCTATTCGGCCTTAGTGAGGTAAAGCTGGTTTGAGAAGCAGAAACAAAGTATTCAGAAAGAAGTTTCTTGGAGGCAGATTCACCAAACGTTGTGAGGATATTGGGAATGAGGAGTAGAGCACATATGCAGAGTTTCATTGAAATTCCCTGAAGGGATTCTTTCTTGAAATACGGAATTCAATTTCACCTGATCTGCCACAGGGAATTAAGGCCTGCTCAAGCAGCAGAAACAAAGTGTTCTAGAAACAGCACCCTTGGAGATAGAGTGACCAAACTTTGTGACTTTGTTGGCAGTGTTGTGAAGACCAAACCCACAGAGTTTCATCAAACTGCACCAACTTCTCCGGAAATATGCAGTTCATGATGAGCTAAATGGCCTTAGTTGAGTAAGGCGATTCGAGAAAAAGAAACCAAATGTTCCAGAAAGAGGATACTTGGAGATAGATTCACCAAATTTTGTGAGTATATTGGAAATGAGGAGTACAGCACATATGCAGTGTTTCATTGAATTCACCCCATTGATTCTATCTGGAAACACTCAATTCAATTTCACCTATTCTGCCACAGTGATTTAAGGCCTGTTCAATCAACAGAAACAAAGTGTGCTAAAACAGCACCCCTGGACATAGAGTCACCAAGCTTTGGGACTCATCACTGGTGGCAGTGATGAGAAGACCAAACACACGGAGTTTCATCGAACTTCACCAAACTTTCAGGAAATATGCAGTTCATCCTGTACTATTGGGCCTTAGTGAAGTAATGCCTGTTCAAGCACCAGAAACAAACTGTTCCAGATGGACGATCCTTTGAAGTAGATTCACCATACTTTGTGATTATATAGGGAATGAGGAGTAGAGCAAATAGGCAGAGTTTCACTGAATTCACCCTATTGATTCTTCTGGAAATACGGAAATCAATTTCAACAATGTGCCACAGTGAATTAAGGCCTGTTCGAGCAAAAGGAACAAAGTGTGCTAGAAACAGCACCCTTGGAGATAGAGTAACCAAACTTTTTGACAGTGTTGGAAGTGATGAGAAGACCAAACACACAGAGTTTCATTGAACTGCACCTAACTTTCATGAAATATGCAGTTCCTGCATAGCTATTCAGCCTTAGTGAAGTAAGGCCTGTTAGAGCAGCAGAAACAAAGTGTTCCAGAAAGAGGATCCTTGGAGGTAGGTTCACCAAACTTTGTGAATATATTGGGAATGAACAGTAGAGCAAATATGCAGAGTTTCATTGAAATCCCCCCAGTGATTTTTTCTGGAAATAGGCAATTCATGTTCACTTACTCTGCAACAGTGAAATAAAGCCTCTTCAAGAAGAACAAAGTGTGCTAGAAATAGCACACGTGGAGATCGAGTCACCAAACTTTGAGATAATGTTGGCAGTAATGAGTAGACCAATCAAAGAGAGTTTTATTGAACTGCACCAAACTATCAGGAAATATGCAGTTCATGCTGAACTATTCAGCCTTAGTGAAATAAGGCCTGTTCGAGCAATAGAAACAAATTGTTCCAGAAAGAGTATCCTTGGATATAGGTTCACCAAACTTAGTAAGTATATTGGGAATGAGGAGTAGAGCAAATATGCAGAGTTTCATTAAAATGATTCTTTCTGAAAAATAAGCAATTCAATTTCACCTATTATGCCACAGTGATTTAAGGTGTGTTCAAGCAGCAGAAACAAAGTGTGCTAGAAACAGCACCCTTGGAGACAGAGTCACCAAACTCTGTGACAATAATGGCAGTGACGAGAAGACAAAACCCACAGAGTTTCATTAAACCTCAACAATCTTTCAGAAAATATGCAGATCATGCTGAGCTCTTCGGCTTTAGTGAAGTAAGGCCTGTTCCAGCAGTAGAAAAAAAAGTATTCCAGAAAGAGGATCTTTGGAGATAGATTCACCAAGCTTTGTGAGTATATTGGGAATGAGGAGTAGAGAAAGGAGGCACAGTTTCATTGAAATCCCCCCAGTGATTCTTTCTGGAAATACGCAAATCTTTTTCACTTATCCTGCCTATTCAGGATGAATTACGAATGAATTACAGTGAATTACGGCCTATTCAAGCAGCAGAAACAAAGTGTGCTAGAAACAGCATCCTTGGAGATAGACTCACCAATCTTTGTGACAATGTTTCCAGAGTTGAGGAGACCAAACATGCAGAGTTTCATCAAACTGCACCAAACTTTCAGGAAAAACGCAGTTCATGATGAACTATTTGGCCTAGCGAAGTAAGACCTCTTTGTCCAGCAGGAACAAAGTGTTCCAGAAAGAGGATCCTTGGAGATAGATTCAACAAACTTTGTGAGTATATTGGGAATAAGGATTAGAGCAAATATGCAGAGTTTCATTGAAATCCCTCCACTGATACTGTCTGGAAATAGGCAAATGTATTTCACCTATTCTACCACAAAGAACTAAGGCCTATTCAAGCTTCAGAAGCAACGTGTACTAGAAACAACTCCCTTGTAGAGTCACCAACCATTGTGACAACGTTGGCAGTGATGGGCAGACCAAACACACAGAGTTTCATAGAGCTGCACCAAATTTCAGTAATATTCAGATCATGTTGCGCTATTCAGCCTAAGTGAAGTAAGGCCTCTTCAAGAAACAGAAGAAACATGTTTGAGAAAGAGGATCCTTGGAGATAGATTCACCAAACTTTGTGACTATATTGAGAATGAGTAGTAGAGCTAATATTCAGAGTTTCTCTGAAATTCCCCCAGTGAATCTTTCTGCAAACATGCAAATCAATTCCAGCTACTCTGCCACAGTGAACTAAGGCCTATTCCAGCAGCAGAAACAAAGGGTGCTAGAAACAGCACCCTTGGTGCTAGAGTCATCAATCTTTGTGACAATATTGGCAGTGATGAGAAGACCAAACACAGAGAGTTTCATCAAACTGCACCAAAATCTCAGTAAATAATCAGTTCATGCTGACGTTTCGGCCTTAGTGAGGTAAGGCCGGTTCAAGCAGCAGAAACAAAGAATTCAGAAAGAAGATTCTTGGAGGTAGATTCACCAAACTTTGTGAGGATATTGGGAATGAGGAGTAGAGCAAATATGCAGAGTTTCATTGAAATGCCCAAGAGATTCTTTCTGGAAATACGCAATCAATTTTACCTATTCTTGCACAGTCAATTAAGGCCTGTTCAAGCATCAGAAACAAAGTGTGCTAGAAAGAGCACCCTTGGAGATACATTGACCAAACGTTGTGACAATGTTGGCAGCGATGTGAAGACCAAACTCACAGAGTTTAATCAAACTGCACCAACCTTTCTGGAAATATACAGTTCATGACGAGCTATATGGCCTTAGTGAAGTAAGATCTGTTCGAGAAGAAGTAACCAGGTGTTCCAGAAAGAGGATCCTTGGAGATATATTCACTGAATTTTGTGAGTATATTGGGAATGAGGAGTAGAGCAAATATGCAGAGTTTCATTGAAATCCCCCAAGGGATTCTTTCTGGAAATACACAATTCAATTTCACCTACTCTGCCACAGTGAATTAAGGCCTGTTCAAGCAGCAGAAACAAAGTGTACTAGTAACAGCACCCTTGGAGATAGAGTCACCAAAGTTTGTGACAATACTGGCAGTGATGAGAAGACCAAACACACAGAGTTTAATCGAACTGCACCAAACTATCAGGAAATGCGAAGTTCATGCTGAGCTATTCGGCCTTAGTGAAGTAACGCTTGTTAGAGCAGCAGAAACAAAGTGTTCCCGAAAGAGAATCCTTAGAGATAGATTCACCAAAATTTTTGAGTATATAGAGAATGAGAAGTCGAGCAAATATGTGGAGTCATTGAAATCCCCCCAGTGATTCTTTCTGGAAATACGCAATTCTATTTCACCTATTCTGCCACAGTGAATTAAGGCCTATTCAAGCAGCATAAGAGTGTGTTAGAAACAGCACCCTTGGAGATAGAGTCACCAAACATTGTGACAATACTGGCAGTGATGAGGAGACCAAACAAACAGAGTATCATCTAACTGCACCAAACTTTCAGAAAATATGCTGTTCATGCTGAGGTATTGGGCCTTACTGAAGTGAAGAATGTTCGAGCAGCACCTATTCTTCAATGGCGAATTAAGGCCTGTTCAAGCTGCAGAATCAGAGTGTGCTAGAAACAGCATCCTTGGAGGTACAGTCTCCCAAATTTGTTACAATGGTGGCAGTGTTGAAAAGATAAAGCACACAGAGTTTCATAGAACAGTACCAAAGTCGTTGGAAAAAAGCATTTCATGTTCTGCTATTCGAAATTAGTGAATTAAGGCCTCATCAACCAGCGGAAATAAAGTGTTCCAGAAAGAGGTTCCATGGGGATAGGTTCAAAAATCTCTGTGAGTATAGGGGAATTAGGGATAGAGCAAATATTCAGAGTTTCATTGAAATCAACCAGTGATTCTTTATGGAATATGCAATTCAATTCCACCTATTCTGTTTCAGTAAATTAAGGCCTATTCAAACAGCAGAAACAAAGTGTGCTAGGAAGTACACCTTTGGAGAGAGAGTCACCACACATTGTGAGTATACTGGAAATGAAGAGAAGAGCAAAAGTAGAGAGATTCATTGAAATCCCCAGTGATTCTTTTTGGAAATACGCAATTCACTTTCTCCCATTCTCCCGAAAGGAAAGAAGGACTATTGTAGCCGTAGAAACAACATCTGCTAGAAACACCTCCCTAGTCGAAAGAATCACCATGCTTTGTGAGGTTGTTGGAAGTGAGGAGAAGAGCAAACCCACAGAGCTTCATCAAACTACACCAAACTGGAAACAAGTAGTTCATTCTCTGCTATGCTGCTTTACGGAATTCAGGCCTGTTCCTTCTGGAGAAAAAAAGTGTGAGAGAAAGTACACCTTTGGGGACGGAGTCACCAAACTCTGTGAGTATATTGGGAATGAGAAGAGCAGATGTAGATAATTTCATTGAGTTCCTCCAGTGAATCCTTAAGGAAAGACGCGATTCATTTTCACCCATTCTGGCATAGGGAATTAAGGCCTGTGAAAGGAGTGGAAACAAATTCTGCCTGAAACTGCTTCCTAGGAGATACACTCACCATACTTGGTGAGATTGTTGGAAGCGAAGAAAAGAGCAAACCCACAGAGTTTCCTCGAATTATACCAAACGGTCTGGAATCAAGCACTTGATTCTCTGCTATTCGGTTTTAGTGAATTGAGGCCTGTTCCTTCTGGACAAAGTGTGCTACAGAGTACAAACTTGGAGAGAGATTCACCAAACTTTGTGAGTATATTGGGAATGAGGAGAAGAACAGATATAGAGAGTTTCATTGAAATCCCCCAGGGATTCTTTGTCTAAATAGGCAATTCATTCTCACCCATTCTCCCGTAGGGCATCAAGGCATCTTTCAGCAGTAGAAACAAAGTCTGCTAGAAACAGCTCCCCAGGAGATAGACTCACCATAATTTGTGAGATTGTTGGAAGTGATGAGAAGAGCAAACCAACAGAGTTTCATCAAACTATACCAAACTGGAGAAAAGCAGTTCATTCCCTGAAATACTGCATTACTGAATTCAGGCCTGTTCCTTCTGGAAAAGCAAAGTGTGCTAGAATGTTGGCCTTTGGAGAGAGAATCACCAACTTCGTGACCATACTGGGAATGGAGAGAGGCATAGGTAGAGTTTCATTGAATTCCTCCAGTGATTCTTTATGGAAGACTGCAATTCACCTTCGCCCGATATGACGTAGGGAATTAAAGCCTGTTCAAGCATTGTAAACAAAGTCTGCTAGAAACTGCTTCCAAGGAGATACACTCACCATACCTTGTGAGATTGTTGCACGCGATGAGAAGAGCGAACCAACAGAGTTTCATCAAACTATACCAAACTGGAAACAAGCAGTTCATTCCCTGCTATGGTGCTTTAGGGTATTCAGGCCTATACCCTCTGGAGAAACAAAGTCTGCTTCAAGGAGTACCCTTGGAGAGAGATTCACCAAACATTGTGAGTATATTGGGACTCTTTCAAAGAACTGATATAGAGAATTTTATAGAGATCCACAGTGATTGTTCCTAGAAAGACCCAATTCATTTTCGGCCATTCTGCCATAGGGAATTAAGGCCTGATCAAGCAGTAGAAACAAAGTCTGCTACAAGCAGCTCCCTACGAGAGGGAATCACCATACTTTGTTAGATGGCTTGAAGTGATGAGAGGAGCAAACACACAGAGTTTCAACAAACTATAAAGAACTGGAAACAATCACTTCATTCTCTGTCATTCTGCTTTACGCAATACAGGCCTGCTCCTTCTGGAAAAGCAAAGTGTGCAGGAAGTACACCTTTGGAGAGAGAGTCACCACACATTGTGAGTATACTGGGAATGAAGAGAAGAGCAGATGTAGAGAGATTCATTGAAATCCCCAGTGATTCTTTTTGGAAATACGCAATTCAGTTTCTCCCATTCTCCCGGACGGAAAGAAGGCCTCTTCTAGCCGTAGAAACGGCTCCCTTGTAGAAACAATCACTATAGTTTTTGAGGTTGTTGGAAGTGAGGAGAAAGCAATCCCACAGAGCTTCATCAAACTATACCAAACTGGAAGCAAGCAGTTCATTCTCTGCTATTCTGCTTTACTGAATTCAGGCCTGTTCCTTCCGGAGAAACAAAGTGTGCTAGAAAGTACACCTTTGGGGAGAGAGTCACCAAACGTTGTGAGTACATTGGGAATGAGGAGAAGAGCAGATGTAGAGAATTTCATTGAGTTCCTCCAGTGAATCCTTATGGAAAGGCGCGATTCATTTTCACCCATTCTGGCATAGGGAAGTAAGGCCTGTGAAAGGAGTGGAAACAAAGTCTGCTAGAAACTCCTTCCTAGGAGATACACTCAAGATACTTTGTGAGATTGTTGGAAGCGATGCGAAGAGCAATCCACCAGCGTTTCATCAAACTATACCAAACTGGCAACAAGCAGCACATTCCCTGCTATTTTGCTTTCGTGAATTCAGGCCTATTCCCTGTGGAGAAACAATGTCTGGAACAAGAAGCACCCTTGGAGAGAAATTCACCAATCTTTGTGAGTATATTGGGACTGTTTCAAAGAACAGATATAGAGTTTTATAGAAATCCCCAGTCATGGTTCCTAGAAAGACCCAATTCATTTTCGGCGATTCTGCCATAGGGAATTAAGGCATGTTCAAGCATAGAAACAAAGTCTGCTACAAACAGCTCCCTACGAGAGGGAATCACCATACGTTGTGAGACGGTTTGAAGTTATGAGAGGAGCAAACACACAGAGTTTCAACAAAATATAATGAACTGGACACACGGAGTTCATTCTCTGCCATTCTGCTTTACACAATACAGGCCTGCTCCTTCTGGAAAAACAAAATGTGCTAAGAAGTACATTGGAGAGAGAGTCACCACACATTGTGAGTATACTGGGAATGAAGAGAACAGCAGATGTAGAGAGATTCATTGACATTCCCCAGTGATACCTTTTGGAAGTACACAATTCAGTCTCTGCCATTCTCCCTTACGGACAGAAGGCATCTTCTAGCAGTAGAAACAACATCTGCTAGAAACAGCTCTCTAGTTGAAAGAATCCCCATGCTTTGTGAGGTTGTTGGAAGTGAGGAGAAGAGCAAACAGACAGAGCTTCATCAAACTACACCAAACTGGAAACAAGTAGCTCATTCTCTGCTATGCTGCTTTACAGAATTTAGGCCTGTTCCTTCTGGAGAAACAAAGTGTGGGAGAAAGTACACCTTTGGGGAGAGAGTCACCAAACTCTGTGAGTATATTGGGAATGAGGAGAAGAGCAGATGTAGAGAATTTCATTGAGTTCCTCCAGTGAATCCTTAAGGAAAGACGCGATTCATTTTCACCCATTCTGGAATAGGGAATTAAGGCCTGTGAAAGGAGTGGAAACAAATTCTGCCTGAAACTGCTTCCTAGGAGATACACTCACCATACTTGGTGAGTTTGTTGGAAGCGAAGAAAAGAGCAAACCCACAGAGTTTCCTCGAATTATACCAAACGGTCTGGAATCAAGCACTTGATTCTCTGCTATTCGGTTTTAGTGAAATGAGGCCTGTTCCTTCTGGACAAAGTGTGCTACAAAGTACAAACGTGGAGAGAGATTCACCAACCTTTGTGAGTATATTGGGAATGAGGAGCAGAACAGATATAGAGAGTTTCATTGAAATCCCCCAGGGATTCTTTCTCTAAATAGGCAATTTATTTATGCCCATTCTCCCTTAGGGCATCAAGGCATCTTTCAGCAGTAGAAACAAAGTCTTAGAGAAACAGCTCCCCAGAGAAGAGACTCACCATAATTTGTGGGATTGTTGGAAGTGATAAGAGCAAACCAACAGAGTTTCATCAAACTATACCAAACTGGAGAAAAGCAGTTCATTCCTTGCAATTTTGCGTTACTGAATTCAGGCCTGTTCCTTCTGGAAAAACAAAGTGTGGTAGAAAGTTGGCCTTTGGAGAGAGTCACAAACATTGTGACCATACTGGGAATGGAGAGAGGCACAGGTAGAGTTTCATTGAATTCCTCCAGTGATTCTTTATGGAAGACTGCAATTCATCTTCGCCCGATCTGACGTAGGGAATTAAAGCCTGTTCAAGTATTGTAAAGAAAGTCTGCTAGCAACTGCTTCCAAGGAGATACACTCACCATACTTTGTGAGATTGTTGCACACAATGAGAAGAGCAAAGGAACAGAGTTTCATCAAACTATACCAAACTGGAAACAAGCAGTTCATTCCCTGCTATGGTGCTTTAGGGAATTCCGGCCAATACCCTCTGGAGAAACAAAGTCTGCCTCAAGGAGCACCCTTGGAGAGAGATTCACCAAACTTTGTGAGTACTTTGGGACTGATTGAAAGAACAGATATAGAGAGTTCTATAGAAATCCCCAGTGATGGCTCCTAGAAAAACCCAATTCATTTTCGGCCATTCTGCCATAGGGAATTAAGGCCTGATCAAGCAGTAGAAACAAAGTCTGCTACAAGCAGCTCCCTACGAGAGGGAATCACCATACTTTGTTAGATGGCTTGAAGTGATGAGAGGAGCAAACACACAGAGTTTCAACAAAGTATAAAGAACTGGAAACAAGCAGTTCATTCTCTGCCAGTCTGCTTTGCGCAATACAGGCCGGCTCCTTCTGGAGAAATAGTGTGCTAGGAAGTACACCTTTGGAGAGAGAGTCACCACACATTGTGAGTATACTGGGAATGAAGAGAAGAGCAGATATAGAGAGATTCATTGAAATCCCCAGTGATTCTTTTTGGAAATATGCAATTCAGTTTCTCCCATTCTCCCGTATGGAAAGAAGGCCTCTTCTAGCCGTAGAAACAACATCTGCTAGAAACGGCTCCCTTGTAGAAAGAATCACCAAGTTTGTGAGGTTGTTGGAAGTGAGGAGAAAGCAATCCCACAGAGCTTCATCAAACTATACCAAACTGGAAGCAAGCAGTTCATTCTCTGCTATTCTGCTTTACTGAATTCAGGCCTGTTCCTTCTGGAGAAACAAAGTGTGCTAGAAAGTACACCTTTGGGGAGAGAGTCACCAAACGTTGTGAGTATATTGGGAATGAGGAGAAGAGCAGATGTAGAGAATTTCATTGAGTTCCTCTGTTGTACCCCGTGTCTTCAGGCCCCCAAGAAGACCACCAGAGACCTCGATCAAAGCAAGCAAGAAAGAGTCATTTATTAGCAAGCTCGAGCTTGGATCTCCGCGCACTCGGCAACTGGTGATGGTAAGAGGCCCCGCGCTCAGATTTAGCAGGGTTTTCATAATGGAAGATAAGCAGGTTTTCAGTGTTATTTTGAATTGGTATGTCAGCAAAATTTGCTTCCTGGGCTAGCCTGACTGCTAGAGGACGGATGGTCCTGCGGATAAGATAAAGGAGGGAACATTCTGCATTTTTTGCCTTTTTACAAGCACAAAGAACAGTCTGAGAAACACCTCTTATCTGCACAAGCCGAACTATTTTCTTTCTTTTCATTCCCCCCTTTTCCTAGAACATTTGGAGAACCAATCTTGGGTCTCTATACGGTTAACTCCTGCTGCATGATGGGCTGATATTGGGCTCTTAGTACCATTAGCTGCACCGTATTTTTCTCTCTCTAATAAAAGTAATTAATCTATTAATTATACATGGTCCTATAGTTAAAGCTAGTAGCAACAATATTAGGGGTCCCATTATAGCGGATACTAGAGTAGTTAACCAGGGGGAAAAGTTAAACCAGGATTCAAACCAGCTTTGGTTAGCCTCTCGTTCTTCTTTTCTGTTTGCTAGTCCTTCTTTAACTTTTGCCATATTATCTTTGATTATTCCAGAGTGATCTATATAAAAACAGCTTTCTTCTCCTAGGGTAACACATAAGCCTCCTTGTTGTAAAAATATCAAGTCTAAACCCCTCCTATTCTGTAAAACCACTTCAGCTAGGGAAGTTAAAGATTGTTCCAAATGAGAAATTGAATCTTCTAAACGCTCTATGTCTGCATCTATTGCTGCCCTTAGATTGGAATAATGTTGGTTCTGAGTGACCATGGATGCTACTCCAGTTCCTAATCCTCCTAAGCTAGCCCCAAGCAGCAGGCTAAGAGAGTGGTAATAGGTTCTCGCTTTTGTCAAGTGGGGCCCTGACTTAGACTCCATCCTTGTTCAATCATAGTCATAAAACTCTGGTGCTCATGGTAGATTAGCTGCGGAACTAACCTGACCAGAACACAGTAATCTTTTGATTGTTTTAGCACTTTCCAGTGGACACAGGGGACGAGTCCAGAGGAGCAAGCCCACCAGGTATCATTGTGGGGTAATAAATAAGAGTTTTCTGCCTCAGGTTGGATTGTCCATATTGAATTACAGAGAGTCTGGCTGGTGTGGGGCACTGTTCCTAAGCAGAGCCCTTGTCCTGACACTTGCTCTAGGGTCAGGGACTGTTTAGACTGCCATCGGCAGTCCTGGGGCTTAGTGGAGATGGTAATATGTGCTTGTACTGCTACTCCCTCATAATACAGGGGTGCAGTGTCATAGCAGAGCCAGCAGGACCTGGTTAAATTGGGGTGAGTGGCATTAAGGACCAGAAAGGACCAAGACAAAAGACTTAGAAGAGGATGAGTTGCTGTTTGAGCCAGACTTACAAGCGACTGTTCATGGGGTTGTTCAATCCTTGAGTAGGAGGTACCCATGGGGTGAGTGGTTGGTGGTGGGGTATTTGGGAAGCTGGTAACTGATTTAATAACTTTTGGGCCTCGGATAGGGTGGATGGCTGAAATTTTTGGGACTGGGGGTCGTAAAACTTGGTTAGGTCCTAATTGTTGGACGAAAAGCTTTATAGTCATCTGAACATTGAAAATAATCCCTAAATCTGGTCCCTCAACATAGAGGCGTAACCCCCATGATCGGGTGCTTGTCCATTGTTTATCTTGCTTCCCCTTATTGGTGAAGGTGATTAAAAGGGGGTTACAATTATTTCCACATAAAGTCTGTTTCCCTCGCTTGACCTCAATTAAATCACGTGAGGCTTTTATCCAATAAGCTTGCCCTGTAGTTTCACATCCCCATTTAGCACAAAAATAGGATTCTTCCCCTCCACACCCTTTTTGGTAAGAATAACCAGGACACACATAGAAGGGGAGATGCTGAAGTTCTTCTCTCCCCTGAATATAAGCACAGTTAAATTTTTTTGTTCTCCCATTAACTGTGTCTAAAAGGGCCCGCTTACTCAGGTGTAACTCTTCATTAACATTAATAGTGTCTGTTTCCATAGAAAAGTCCCCATTTGCTAAAGTGCAAAGGTCTACTTGCAGTTCAGGCCACCATGTCCATAAGGGGTGATATTCAGTCAGAGTCAGTCTGGGAACTCCTGCCGCTGGGTTGGTTACTTCCCAGGTGATTTCATAAGGCTGATGTGGGCTGAGGTTGGTAGTTCCAGAAACTGGAGCTGCAGCTGCGGTTGTGGCCAGGGCGATACAGCAAAGCAAAAGTAGGAACATAGTTACAGAGTCACAGTTTGTGGCGGCAAAGCTTGATCTTTAGCGGGTTGTCCTTGGATTTGTCCACTCTCCACGTAGTGTTGTCTTGGGCAGGAAGCATGATGTCAGAAAGGGGTTCAGCTGGCTTGGCGTGGGTGTGATGAATCCAGGAGGCAATGCCGTCAACTTTGAGAGCGGTGGGTGTAGTCAAAATGACCATGTAGGGGCCTTCCACCGTGGTTCCAGGTTACTTTGCCAGTGTTGTTTCACTAGGACCCAGTTACCCGGGTGGAAGGTGTGTGGAACCGGAGGCGGGCCTGACTCGTACAAGTTTTTGAGCTTTGGCCAAATTTCTCCGTGGGCCCTCTGCAGGGCCTGGAGGGAAAACAAAAGTTCAAGATCATCTATTTTTTCCTCCTTTAGGAGTCGCTTGGTTAGATCAGGGATTATTGGGGGTGGAGTCCCAAGCATAATTTCATAGGGGGTAAGTCCCATCTTATAAGGAGAATTACGCACCCGATATAGGGCATAGGGAAGGAGAGCCACCCAGTTACCACCAGTCTCCATGGTTAATTTGGTTAGGGTCTCCTTTAAGGTTCTGTTCATTCTTTCTACCTGTCCTGAGCTTTGGGGTCGGTATGCACAATGTAATTTCCAATTTACCCCAAGTACTGAAGCCAGCCCCTGACTTACCTGTGAAGTGAAAGCTGGCCCATTTTCCGATCCTATCATAACAGGAAATCCATACCTTGGCAGGAGGTCTTCTAAAATCTTTTTAGTTACTATTTGTGCCATTTCTCATTTGGTGGGAAACGCTTCAACCCATCCTGAAAAGGTATCTATAAAAACTAATAAATATTTATATCCATATTTTCCAGGTTTTACTTCAGTGTAATCAATTTCCCAATACACCCCTGGTCTGTCTCCCCTGAATCTATTTCCGGATTCCCACTTGCTATGTCCTGCATTTGTTAACTTACAGACCCTACAATTTTTGACAATTTGTTCTATCTTATCTTGTACACCCACCCTTAACGCTAATTCCTGCTTGCTGCATTAAGTCCTGTAATTTTCTTGTCCCCATGTGGGTGGTCTGGTGGAGCCTGTGCAACACTTTCTGTCCCAACAGTTCTGGGAGTATTATATGGCATTTGGAGTCTTTCCACCACCCATCTAAGCATTGGGTTAGGGGTTGCTGGCGAATCCATGATAAGTCCTCTTCTGTGTAAGTTGGGTTTTTTGGAAGGATCCGTGGACCAGGGTCTGGGAGTTGAGCGACCATAATTAAGTCTCTCTGGAGTGCTATTTCTCGAGCTGTCTTGTCTGCTAGGCAGTTGCCTCTAGATACTGGATCGGTTGGTTTTTGATGCCCTGGGCAGTGGACAATAGCCAATTTCTTGGGCAACCAGAGGGCGTCTATCAGGGACATAATTTCTTCTTTGTTTTTAATGGATTTTCCTTCTGCGGTTAGCATTCCCCTTTCCCTGTAAATAGCCTCATGAATATGGGCGGTTGCAAAGGCATAGCAGCTGTCCATGTACACAGTTAACTTTTTGCCTTCTCCCATTGTTAGAGCCTTAGTCATGGCTATCAGTTCTGCCTTTTGGGAAGATGTGTCTGTTGGCAGGGGCTCAGCCCAAATTACTTCTGTCTCCGTTACTACTTTGGCGCCTGCATAACTTTGACCCTGGTGCATAAAGCTGCTTCCATCTGTGAACCATACCGCATCTGCATCAGGCAGTGGATGATCTTGTAGGTCTTCCCTAAGCCCATGAACCTGGGCTAGGACTTCTGAACAGTCATGTAAGGGTGTGTCCATGTCAGGGTCAGGCAGCAGCGTTGCAGGATTGAGTGCCGAGGGTGCCTGGAAAATAATCCTGAGAGGGTTAAGCAATAGGCTCTGATAATGTGTGAGCCGGGCATTACTGAGCCATCGATCTGGAGGTTGTTTTAGGATTCCCTTGATAGCATGTGGAGTGATTACATGTAATTCTTGTCCCAGAGTTAATTTATCAGCATCTTTTACCATGAGAGCTGTGGCAGCAATCATGCGCAAGCATGGGGGCCAACCTGCTGCTACCAGATCCAATTTTTTTGACAGGTATGCTATGGGCCTTCTCCAGGGGCCTAGGTATTGAGTTAGGACTCCTTTTGCTATTCCTTTACTCTCATCTATATAGAGAAAGAATGGTTTAACGACATCTGGAAGCCCCAGAGCTGGGGCTGACAACAGGGCATCCTTGATTTGTTGGAATGCTTTATCTGCTTCCAATGGCCAATTAAAGGGCTGTTTGTCTTTTGTTGCCTCATACAGTGGTTTGGCTAATTCTGCAAACCCTGGAATCCATAGCCGACAGAAGCTGGCTGAGCCAAGGAATTATCTTACTTGGCGTGGGGACTGGCACCTTGGGATTCTTAAAACAATATTTTCGAGCTTGAGTTAACCATCGTTTACCTTCCTTCAGGAGGTAACCTTAGTACATTACCTCAGGTCTGCAGATTTGGGCCTTCTTTGCTGATGCCCGATATCCTAGGTTGCCCAGAGTCTGGAGTAGATCTTCTGTTCCTCGGATACATTCATCCCGGTTTTCAGCAGCTATAAGGAGGTCATCTACATATTGTAACAGGGTTGTTAGGATGATCTCGTCTAAACTCACCCAAGTCCTCATGTAAAGCCTCATCAAACAAGGTGGGGGAATTTTTGAATCCCTGCGGCAGTCTTGTTCAGGTAAGTTGTCCATTGATGCCTTTATCGATGTCTGTCCATTCAAAGGCAAATAGTTCTTGGCTTTTTGGAGTTAGCAGTAAGCTGAAAAAGGCGTCTTTTAAATCTAGCACCGTTTACCATTGTCTGTAAGGAGGAAGCACACTCAAAAGAGTATATGGATTAGGCACAGTAGGGTGTATGTCCATACTCTCTTGTTTACCTCTCTTAAGTCTTGTACTGGGCGGTACTCATTTGAATTGGGCTTTTGTATTGGAAGCAGGGGGGTAATCCATGCTGACCGGCAAGGTTGTAGCACCCCTTGGTCCAGTAGTCGCCTGATGTGGGGGGTTATTCCCATTCAGGCTTCCCTGGTCATAGGGTATTGTTTAACCCTAATGGGGTTAGCCCCTGGTTTTGTTTCTATATAGAGGGCTGGCCGATGTTTGGCTAATCCAATTCCTCTAGTTTCTGCCCATGCATCTGGGAATCGTTGTACCCAGTCTTTAATATTTTCATCAGGGGATTGCGGCTGCTGGTGTAGCCAGTATTCATCCTCCAAAGCAAGAGTTAGCATAGGTAACAATTTTCCTTGCCCATCTGTTACCTGGGCACCTTCGGGGTAAAAATGAATTTGAGCCCTGATTTTGGTTAATAAATCTCTCCCCAATAAAGGATAGGGGCTGTCAGGTATGACTAAGAATGAGAGAGACATTTTTCCCATTCCCAGGTTTATTGTTCTTTTGGTTGTCCAAGGGTATTTTTTAACCCCTGTAGCCCCTTGCACCCATGAGGTGCTTGTTGAAATTTTCCCTTGGGGTTCAGTCAGAGCTGAATATTGAGCTCCTGTATCTACTAGAAATTGCACCGGAGTCCCCTCCACTTTTAGAGTTACCCTAGGTTCGGGGAGGGGTTCTGAACCCCGTCACCCCTAATCGTGCATTTCATCTCGAGTGACCAGGACTGATGGCCTCCTAGTTGTCCATTTACCACCTCTTGGTTTATCATTTCTCTTTTTAGGGCATTCTTTAGCCCAGTGGCCTTCTTCCTTACAGTAGGCACATTGATTTTGACCCAGTCCATGTAACCTTGAATTCCCAGATGGTTGGTTACTCGGGAGTCTGTTTCCTTCCTTATCTGTCCTTCCCACTTTGCACTGCCACTGCTAAAACCTTAGTCATTTCCCTAGTAGCTTTAAGCTGTTTCTCTTCTGGTGCATCTCTGTTGTTAAATACCCACTGGGCTATTCTTATTAGGTCTTGAATATTTTTCCCTTCTAAGTCCTCTATTCTTTGTAGCTTGCACTTTATATCTGGTGCTGCCTGGTTAACAAAGCTCATCACTACTGCTGCCTGATTTTCGGGTGACTCTGGATCTATAGGAGTGTACTGTCTAAATGCCTCCATTAACCTTTCTAAATAGGCAGAAGGTGATTCCTGTTTTTCTTGCATGACTGAATATACCTTGGCCAAATTAGTGGACTTGCGAGCTGCTGCCCAGAGACCCCCCATTAGAGTCTGGCAATAAACCCGGAGCCTCTCCTTACCTCCAGCCATGTTGTAGTTCCATCCATCTTGTGGAGGACTGGACAAGGGGAAGGAAGCATTAATTAAGTCAGGGTTTACGGTGGGTTGTCCGTCTTCCCCTGGGACCAACTTTCAGGCTTCCATTTGAATTCTTTCGTGATCTTCGGTTGTGAACAGGATCCGAAGTAACTGCTGACAGTCGTCCCAAGTGGGTTGGTGTGTGAACATGACACTATCTAAAAGGGAAATCAAGTCTCTAGGATTATCAGAAAACTTAGCATTTTGACTTTTCCAGTTATATAAATCACTGGTAGAAAAGGGCCAATATTGAAACTGGGGATTGCCAGCATTGTCTGGCGGCCCAGTTTCTCGGAGTGGCAGAGCGATCGTAGAATCTGGGGTTTCTGGTTGGTAGGGGCTGGCTGCCCGCTGAATTCGACCCTGAGTTCTTTTTGCTGGCCCTCCTGAGCCAGTTTCTTCTCCTTTATTTCTGGCTGCTGCAGCCTCTCTTTCTTCTGTAGTCATCTGTGCTGGGCCCTGAGGGGGAATAGGGGCTGGCACATAAGGAGGGGGGTTAAAGAAAAGGGGATCCGATTCTTCCTCTGGGAGAATAGGATGAGGAGGGGCTCTAGATGGCGCTGTGGGCCTTTCTGATGAGTTTAACTTTTTCAGGGCAAGTGTCTTAGCTGTAGGAGAGGGCGGCGGTGGTAGGAAGGGAGAGAGCCAGGTTGGAGGGTTATTTTCTACTAGATTTTCCCAAGTCAGAATATATGGAATTTGATCTGGGTGGCCTATTTTCCCCGCTTGGAAGATTTTATTTTTGACCTTCTGGATGGTTGGAAGGTGAAAGGTTCCCTCCGGGGGCCAACCTACCTGGAAGGTGGGCCAGTCTGACCTGCAAAAAGTTATAAGTTTTTTCTTATTGATTTCAACTGACAAGTTATGTGCCCTGGCTTGAACTTCCCCAAAGTGGCTGGTTAGTAGGGTTAAAGGGGTACTCTGAATTTGACCCATTTCTATAATGGCTAGGTATCCAGCTGCCGAGAGAAAAAGGAATGCGGAGATTAAAGAGAAAGTGAACCAAACGATGCCGACAGGGGTTGGCAATGTTTCGGCAGCAGAGGGCGTCCGTGGGCCGTCTACCCAGCTGAAAATTTGTTTCCTCTATAATACCAAAAGGATGAAATGAATTTGACCATTGACCGTTGTTTCTCCTTTCTGCCAGGAGATCTGCAGACTCGTTTTCCTCCAGATTGAAAATGAGGAGAATTGAAAATGGGGAAGTGTAGATGGTGACAGATTAACACAGTGACTAGACCATATGGACAGAAAGACGGACACTAAAGTTTATACAGCACAGAACATTAAACTATAGACAATAGACAAATGGCGCGCAAATCAAAATTTTCTAGTTGTTACTTTGTTGACAAAATTAAAAATTCTTTGAGAGTCTCTCTTTTTTTTGTTTTGCCCAATACCTCTTGAGGTTTTTCAAAATGCGACAAAGAGTCGCCCAGATGCGACAAGTAGTCGCCCAGATGCAACAAAAAGTTGCCCAGATGCAACAAAAAGTTGCCCAGATGGGTAGAGGGGACGTCTCCCGGGACCCTGCTGGGGTCCTATAGCGTGTCCGCCAGGACTTCACCAGCCCAGAACCAGAACCTGCAGGCAATTCAGACGGAAAATATAGCAATGCTGTTACTCACCGGCTGTTGGTCTTTCTTATGACTCTATGATTAGGCATCTGGATGGGCTTTAGGGGATCCCAGATGAGCCCCCATATGTTGTACCCCATGGCTTGGGGCCCCCAGAAGACCACCAGAGACCTCGATCAATGCAAGCAAGAGAGTCATTTATTAGCAAGCTCGAGCTTGGACCTCCACGCACTCAGCAACCGGTGACGCTAAGAGGCCCCGAGCTCAGATTTAGCAGGATTTTATAATGAAAGATAAGCAGGTTTTCAGTGTTCTTTTGAATTGGTATGTCAGCAAAGTTTGCTTCCTGGGATAGCCTGACTGCTAGAGGACGGAAGGTACTTTGGATAAGATAAAGGAGGGAACATTCTGCAGTTTTTGCCTTTTTTTCCCTTTTGCAAGCAAAAAGAGCAGTCTGAGAAACACCTCTTATCTACACAAGCCCAACCATTTTCTTTCTTTTCACCTCCAGTGAATCCTTATGGAAAGACACAATTCATTTTCACCCATTCTGGCATAGGGAATTAAGGCCTGTTAAAGGAGTGGAAACAAAGTCTGCTAGAAACTGCTTCCTAGGGGATACACTCACCATACTTTGTGGATTGTTGAAAGCGATGAGAAGAGCAAACCCACAGAGTGTCTTTGAACTATACCAAACTGCCTGAAAACAAGCACTTGATTCTGTGCTCTTCAGTTTCAGTAAATTTAGGAATGTTCCTTCTGGAGAAACAAAGTGTGCTACAAAATAGAAACTTGGAGAGAGATTCACCAAACTTTGTGAGTATATTGGGAATGGTGAGAAGAACAGATATAGAGAGTTTCATTGAAATCCCCCAGGGATTCTTTCTGGAAATAGGCAATTCATTTTCGCCCATCCGCCCGTAGGGCATCAAGGCCTCTTCCATCAGTAGAAACAAAGTCTGCTAGAAACAGCTCCCCAGCAGATAGACTCACCATAATTTGTGAGATTGTTAGAAGTGATGAGAAGAGCAAACCAACAGAGTTTCATCAAACTGTACCAAACTGGAGAAAAGCAGTTCATTCCCTGGAAATCTGCATTACTGAATTCAGGCCTGTTCCTTCTGGAAAAACAAAGTGTTCTAGAAATTTGGTCTTTGGAGAGAGAATCACCAACTTTGTGACCATACTGGGAATGAAGAGAGGTGCAGATAGAGAGTTTCATTGAATTCCTCCAGTGATTCTTTATGGAATACTGCAATTCATCTTCGCCCATTCTGACGTAGGGAATTAAAGCCTGTTCAAGTATTGTAAACAAAATCTGCTAGAAACTGCTTCTAAGGAGATACACTCACCATAATTTGTGAGATTGTTGGAAGCGATGAGAAGAGCAAACCAACAGAGTTTCATCAAACTATGCCAAAATGGAAGCAAGCAGTACATTCTCTGCTATTGTGCTTTTGTGAATTCAGGCCTATTCCCTCTGGAGATACAATGTCTGGTTCAAGGAGCACCCTTGGAGAGAGATTCACCAATCTTTGTGAGTATATCGGGAACGATGCGAAGAACAGATATAGTGACTTTCATTGAAACCCCCTGGGATTCTTTCAGGAAATACACAATTCATTCTTGCCCTTTCTGCAATAGTGAATCAAGGACTGTTGAAGCAGTAGTAACAAAGTCTGCTAGAAACAGCACCCAAGGGGATAGACTCACCATACTGTGTGAGATTGTTGGAAGTAATGAGAAGAGCAAAACAACAGAGTTTCATCCAAGTATACCAAACTGGAAACAAGCAGTTCATTCTCTGCTATTCTGCTTTAATGAATTCAGGCCTGTTCCTTCTGGAGAAACAAAGTGTGCTGGAAAGTACACCTTAAGGGAGAGGGTCACCAAACTTTGTGAGTATACTGGGAATGAGGAGAAGAGCAGATGTAGAGAATTTCATTGAGTTCCTCCAGTGAATCCTTATGGAAAGACACGATTCATTTTCACCCATTCTGGCATAGGGAATTAAGGCCTGTGAAACGAGTGGAAACAAAGTCTGCTAGAAACTGCTTCCTCGGAGATACACTCACCATACTTTGTGAGATTGTTGGAAGTGATGAGAAAAGCAAACCCAAGGAGTTTCTTTGAACTATAAGAAACTGTCTGGAAACAGGCCCGTGATTTTTGGCTATTCTGTTTTAGTGAATTTAGGCCTGTTCTGTCTGGAGAAACAAAGTGTGCTACAAAGTACAAACGTGGAGAGAGATTCACCAAACTTTGTGAGTATACTGGGAATGGTGAGAAAAACAGGTATAGAGAGTTTCATTGAAATCCCCCAGGGATTCTTTCTGGAAATATGCAAATCATTTTCGCCCATTTTCCCGGAGGGCATCAAGGCCTCTTCCAGCGGTAGAAACAAAGAATGCTAGAAACAGCTCCCCAGGAGATAGACTCACCATAATTCGTGAGATTGTTGGATGTGATGAGAAGAGCAAACCAACAGAGTCTCATCAAACTAAACCAACTGGAGAAAAGCAGTTCATTCCCAGCAATTCTGTGTTACTGAATTCAGGCCTGTTCCTTTTTGAAAAACAAAGTGTGCTAGAAAGTTGGTCTTTTGAGAGAGAATCACCAACTTTGTGACTATATTGGGAATGAAGAGAGGCACAGATAGAGAGTTTCATTGAATTCCTCCAGTGATTCTTTATGGAATACTGCAATTCATCTTCGCCCATTCTGATGTAGGGAATTACAGCCAGTTGAAGCATTGTAAACAAAGACTGCTAGGAACTGCTTTCAAGGGGAAACACTCACCATACCTTATGAGATTGTT
Source organism: Glaucomys volans (assembly GCA_020662805.1). NCBI lineage: Eukaryota > Metazoa > Chordata > Mammalia > Rodentia > Sciuridae > Glaucomys > Glaucomys volans. Next base: position 3,417 of record JAJEJO010022814.1, on the reverse strand, counting down.
GGAAGCGATGAGAAGAGCAAACGAACAGAGTTTTATCAAACGATACCAAACTGTAAACAAGCAGTATATTCCCTGCTATTGTGCTATCATGAATTCAGGCCTATTCCATCTGGAGAAACAACATCTGGTTCAAGGAGCACACTTAGAGGGAGATTCACCACTCTTTGTGAGTATATCTGGAAAGATGCGAAGAACAGATATACTGAGTTTCATTGAAATCCCCCAGGATTCTTTCAGGAAATACGCAGTTCATTCTTGCCCTTTCTGCAATAGTGAATCAAGGCCTGTTGAAGCAGTAGAAACAAAGTCTGCTAGAAACAGCACCCCAGGGGATAGACTCACCATACTTTGTGAGATTGTTGGAAGTAATGAGAAGAGCAAACCAACAGAGTTTCATCAAACTATACCAAACAAGCAGTTCATTCCCTGCTATGGTGCTTTAGGGTATTCAGGCCTATACCCAATGGAGAAACAAAGTCTGCTTCAAGGAGCACCCTTGGAGAGAGATTCACCAATCTTTGTGAGTATATCGGAATGATGCAAAGAACAGATATAGTGATTTTCATTGAAATCCCCCTGGGATTCTGTCAGGAAATACGAAATTCATTCTTGAACTTTCTGCAATAGTGAATGAAGGCCTGTTGAAACCGAAGAAACAAAGTCTGCTAGAAACAGCACCCTAGGGGATAGACTCACCATACTTTGGGAGATTGCTGGAAGTAATGTGAAGAGCAAACCAACAGAGTTTCATCCAACTATAACAAACTGGAAACAAACAGTTCATTCCCTGCTATGGTGCTTTAGGGTATTCAGGCCTATACCCTCTGGAGAAACAAAGTCTGCTTCAAGGAGCACCCTTGGAGAGAGATTCACCAAACGTTGTTAGTCTATTGGGAATGGTGAGAACATATACAGAGAGTTTCATTGAAATCCCCCAGGGATTCTTTCTGTAAATATGCAATTCATTTTCCCCCCTTCTTGGTAAGTCATCAATGCATCTTTCAGCAGTAGAAACAAAGTCTGCTAGAAACAGCTCCCCAAAAGAAGGACTCACCATACTTTGTGAGATTATTGGAAATGATGAGAAGACCAAACAAACAGAGTTTCATCAAACTATACCAAATAGGAAGCAAGCAGTACATTCCCAGCTATGGTGCTTTCCTGAATTCAGGCCTATTCCCTCTGGAGAATCAACATCTGGTTCAAGGAGCACCCTTGGAGAGAGATTCACCAATATTTGTGAGTATATCGGGAATGATGCGAAGAACAGATATAGTGATTTTCATTGAAATCCCCCTGGAACTCTTTCAGGAAATATGCAATTCATTCTTGCCCTTTCTGCAATAGTGAATGAAGGCCTGTTGAAACCGTAAAAACAAAGTCTGCTAGAAACAGCACCCCAGGGGATAGACTCACCATACTTTGTGAGATTGTTGGAAGTAATGAGAAGAGCAAACCAACAGAGTTTCATCCAACTATAACAAAGTGGAAAAAAGCAGTTCATTCCCTGCTATGGTGCTTTAGGGTATTCAGGCCTATACCCTCTGGAGAAACAAACTCTGCTTCAAGGAGCACCCTTGGAGAGAGATTCACCAAACTTTGTGAGTATATTGGGACTGATTGAAAGAACAGATATAGAGAGTTTATAGAAATCCCCAGTGATTGTTCCTAGAAATACCCAATTCATTTTCGGCCATTCTGCCATAGGGAATTAAGGCCTGATCAAGCAGTAGAAACAAAGTCTGCTACAAGCAGCTCCCTACGAGAGGGAATCACCATACTTTGGTAGATGGCTTGAAGTGATGAGAGGAGCAAACACACATAGATTCAACAAACTATAACGGACTGGAAACAAGCAGTTCATTCTCTGCCATTCTGCTTTACGCAATACAGGCCTGCTCCTTCTGAAAATCAAAGAGTGCTAGAAAGTACACCTTTGGAGAGAGAGTCACCACATATTGCGAGTATACTGGGAATGAAGAGAAGAGCAGAAAAAGAGAGATTCATTGAAATACCCCAGTGATTCTTTTTGGAAATACGCAATTCAGTTTCTCCCATTCTCCCGTACGGAAAGAAGGCCTCTTCTAGCAGTAGAAACATCATCTGCTAGAAACGGCTCCCTAGTAGAAAGAATCACCATACTTTGTGAGGTTGTTGGAAGTGAGGAGAAGAGCAAACTCACAGAGTTTCATCAAACTATACAAAAATGGAAACAAGCAGTACATTCTCTGCTATTCTCCTTTACTGAGTCCAGGTCTGATCCTTCTGGAGAAAAAAAGTGTGCTAGAAAGTACACTTTGGGTAGACAGTCACCAAACTTTGTATTTTGGCAATGAGAAGAGCAGATGTAGGGAATTTGAGTTCCTCCCGTGAATCCTAATGGAAAGACCCAATTCATTTTCACCCATTCTGACATAGGTAATAAAGGTCTGTTAAAAGAGTGGAAACAAAGTCTGCTAGAAACTGCTTCCTAGGAGATACACTCACCAGACATTGTGAGATTGTTGGAAACGATGAGAAGAGCAAACCCACAGAGTTTCTTTGAACTATACCAAACGTTCTGGAAACAAGCACTTGATTCTGTGCTATTCAGTTTTCGTGAATTTAGACCTGTTCCTTCTGGAGAAACAAAGTGTGCTACAAAGCACACACTCGGAGAGAGATTCACCAACCTTTTTGAGTATATTGGGAATGGTGAGAAGAACAGACATAGAGAGTTCCATTGAAATCCCCCAGCGATTCTCTCTGGTAATAGGCAATTCATTTTTGCCCATTCTCCCATAGGGCATCAAGGCCCCTTCCAGCAGTAGAAACAAAGTCTCGTAGAAACAGCTCCCCAGGAGATAGACTTATCATAATTTGTGAGATTGTTGGAAGTGATGAGAAGAGCAAACCAACAGAGTTTCATCAAACTATACTAAACTGGAAAAAAGCAGTTCATTCCCCGGAATTCTGCGTTACTGAACTCAGGCCTGTTCCTTCTGGAAAAAGAAAGTGTGCTAGAAAGTTGGTCTTTCGAGAGAGAATCACCAACTTTGTGACTATACTGGGAATGAAGAGAACAACAGATAGATTCACTGAATTCCTCCAGTGATTCTTTATGGAATAGTGCAATTCATCTTCGTCCATTCTGACATAGAAAATTAAAGCCTGTTCAAGCATTGTAAACAAAGTCTGCTAGAAACTTCTTCCAAGGAGATACCCTCAACATACCTTGTACAGCACGACGACATGCTGTTTCCCTGGCAACCAGAGACGCTTCCAGTCCTGGCCTCTTCAGAGCAAGATTGAAGAGGAGGAGCACCTCAACGGTGTAGGTAAGAGAGAGGCAAAGGGAGCGTGTCCCAGGGGTCTAGAATTTTCAGCCAGGACAAGCAGAGGCAGGGTGTGTGGACGGATCCCGCTGTTTCCTCGAAA